>BQNB010088312.1:0-18995 GCA_026074375.1 Tanacetum coccineum | reverse complement strand
GTTACATGACTTAGTATTTTTATTTAATAAAGTCTTCCGCTTGCGTTCATATATTCTAATATGACACCATAATGTGACTCTTGGTCTCTTTATCGGAGCAGAATGTTACAATGAGATGCCCCAGAGTGCATGTTTGTCGTAGACAATCGGCACTTGACTACACATGGTCTTTGGGACCAAGTCTTCAATCCATTTGATGTGCCCATAAACTGCAGCCTTTATCTTCGTCACTGAAGTAGCGTAAGTTCAGCTTGAGACACCACCACTTAAATACGTAAGGTCGTTGTTGATGAAGTGATCAAAAGGTATTACTCGACGACCTTGTGAATTAGGTATCAATGATAAGGGCTTGCGCAGATCATGTGGAGATTGCTGTCCGTCAGGGTTGTTCCAGTCTAGTTGATCAGTAGTCGCTTTGTAGACTTCTTCAAGAAAGTATTCTAGTTCCACCAGACTCTTGCACAATCCTTTCATTGTTAGACCAGCTAACAATTTTGGAGTCAGAGTATCAACATTGAGCTGATTTAATACGAATGCTGAGAAGTCTAGAGGAGTGTCCATTAGTTCATTGAATGACTCACGAGGATCTTCATTCCGAGTCAAAGTGCTTATCCAAGGTTGAATTGGTCCATGATTAGCAAGCAAAGTCTTGTTCCAATCGAGTTCGGAAGTTGGAAGTTCTGCTGGTTTCTAAAACCAAACAGGAAGCTGAGAGGTCTCATCAATAAGATGATCTTCAGTAAAACATGTATCGAACTCCTGATGTACGGGTTCTTCCAAATCTTTAACAGTATGAACTTGCTCCTCTGCTTGAGCAGACTTGCCAGTTGACCTTGTTTTAGACTTAGACCCTTCTTTAGATGAGCCAGTGACTTGGACGTCTTGTCCTTTGGAGCACTAGTAGACTCAGGTTCTTTTCTAGCTCTCCTTCGTTTTGACCCCTGGTTTGATCTAGCGGAGGGTTCACCATCTTCATCTTCATCATCTAGACGTCTTTTAAAAGTGACAGCATCTCCATAATTTGCAAGGATGTCTTTGTCAGTTTCATAAGCGTTAACCAATGCTTTGTAAAGAGTCTTCTGTTGAATTTATTTATTGATTGTTTTGTTATTCTCCATTTTATCTATGAGAATCTTCTTCAGCTCAAGTTCAAATAGATTAGCTGCTACAGCATGGGATGTCTTAGCTTTATTGGATGAACGGATCAGAACTTCAGCTTGAAGTTGTTCATTTACCGACTTCTCAATTCTCGGCATAATCTTGGAGATTTGCTCCTTAACTTGTACTTTGACTTGCTCCTTGATGATTTTCTTTATATTTTCATCAATTTTATTGATGAAGTCTTGATTATCAGCTTGAGCTTTTTCTTTAAGTCTGTCTGACTGTAGTTGAATAGATGCTTTCACAACTTCATTCATCTGGTTGGCAAGGTACTTATCAATAATACCAGGAATTGATGAAACTGCTTCAGCAAATAGGTTTGTTTGCTTTAATTCCGAGAAGTCATTTTCTAAAGATTTTACTCTATCTTCAAACTTGAATAAAGAACCAAAGGGTAGAAGATTTTGTTGGGAGGTACTTGGAACAATTGTTGGTGTGGGAACTGGTGTTTGTTGCAGATGTTGAATGAGAGGAATGGGTGGTGGAGGAAGTGTTGTTGCAGATGAAGGAGGTATCTCAGCATTAGTAGTGACAGGAACATCTACCAGAGAAGTTGACTCAATGTTTAGATTTAGTATGGAGTCAATATCTGTATCTGGATT
Source organism: Tanacetum coccineum (assembly GCA_026074375.1). Taxonomy (NCBI): domain Eukaryota; kingdom Viridiplantae; phylum Streptophyta; class Magnoliopsida; order Asterales; family Asteraceae; genus Tanacetum; species Tanacetum coccineum. The sequence goes on along the minus strand of BQNB010088312.1, from coordinate 17,232 downwards.
AGGGTTGAGCATTTTGGAAATGAAGCCTGATGATACAAAAGAACTCTGCTGTTACACTTCAGGATTTACAACAGTTATTATCACATGAGTATCTTCTATGACTTGAGTAGCTTGAAGATTAGTTTGTGGAACATCTGTCATTTCAGTATCTCTCCTTTCCAGATTGACGTTCACGTCCCTGTACATTTCATTCACTTCTTCCTCTTCATTTATCTTTTCTTTATCCAGATTTTCTTCCTCAACATTGCCACCTTGAGTTACTTCATCATATGCTTCATCATGAGTGGATTCATAGTGAGAAGGTGTATGAATCCTCTAACTAGAACACTCTTCTTCTTTATCTTCTTCATATTGACTTTCTTCTTCAGCACGAGTGGAGAACTTGGGATGAACAAAGTCATCACCATCATTGTCTGATTCAGTCTGTTCATTATCATCATCTTCATCATCAGCATTATCATCATCGTCTTTACTCATGCTTACTTCATCATCATCGTCCTCATCATTGGACTTCTAAGAAATTTGCTCATCTTCAGAGCCATATGTAGGTACATCGGGAACCCCTGGTGTAACACCAGTTCCTTTATTTGCACCTGAACCGCTGGCGTGAGAGCTGTGGAATTGTGTCTTGCTTCTTTTTGTGGCAATTTTCATTTGTTCATTCTTAGACAATGCCACTTCTGATAGAGTTTCTAGTCCTTTAGCTTTTGGAACAAATGCAAATAGCTTTTTATTACCAGAATTAGTTACTTTAGCTGTTGTTTTGAGTCTTTGACCTGGAGAAGCTTTAGGAGCTTGCATAGTCTTCTCCCTGGTAGATGGCCATACATACTTTGGTTTTGAAATCTCCTTTCCAGAAGCAAAAGCATAGTAAGTCTTGTACGCCTTGGACTCCTTCATTCCTTGATTGGTTAGGGTATCAGGAAGTATGCACAGTTATTTATGAAAAACTTCATGCTTTGAAGATGATATCAGTGTGGTTGGAAAAGAGAGTCATTTTAGCCATGGGACAGTCTTCTTGTTTTTCTTGAAATTGATGGATCTTTTAACATGAAGTTGATTGTTAATGGACTTTGGTGAATCGTGGATAGTAAATGTCTTTTGTTCTTATGGATTACTGTTTTGATTTGTAAACTAAGTCTTCCCATTGGACGGTAGATAGTTAACATTCTTCTGGTAATACATACCCCAAATGATTTGTGCCCGAGAGAGACCAAGTTGATCAAGTCCAGATACTTTACCACTGAGACATTTGTTGATGATGGTTCCGAATGTTCTCCAAGGTTGATGTAGAGTATCAACCTTGACATCAGAGAGTGACTTGATATCTCTGGAGTAATCAAGTTTTCTTATAAAAGCGAGTATTTCCTCTTTAAATGGAGGATCTACACGTTTCTGGACAAGAAGATTTGGGCAAATGTGGAGCATATCTATGAAAGTTTCCATATCAAAAGAATATTTCTTTGTGTTCAGCTTGAATTTGATGCATGGCTTGTGAAAAGAAACGGTAGCCTAAAATTCATGCATGTAGATGGCATGAACATTTGCAGAGACCAGGAAGGCTTGATAAAAAGGTGTGAGAGAAAGAACATCCAAAGCAATTTGAAAAGTGGGTTCTTTGGGCTTGAATGTGGTGCTCCAAACTGTTGTTATAAATTTCCCAATCCTTAGACGTTGTTCTTGTAGAACAAGAGCATCGTCAAGGGCTTGTTGATGATCTTTTGTGATACTCATGATTCTGCTAAGAAAGAATCAATACAGTTTATATATACACAAGTTTATATAAGACACTATAGAGACCTTTTTAGGATATGACACTTAAGGCATGCAACACATTTAGAGAACTAATCATGGAAAGGGCGAACTTAATTTGGCTTAGATGATTAAGGAACATATGTAACATTATTAGACTGTCTAGGAATCTAGTTCATTCTAACTAGTAGGGAGTTAGATTACCTAAGTCTTGTTTTAGTTACATTAGTTTTATCTTGTTATTAAGCCAATTTTAACTTGATTAGATTTTAAAGATTACCAATTTTAAATTTGCTACCTAAAACAAGTTTTAAGTCACCTTCTAATTAGAATCTAAGTGTTTATGATATATAGCCTTTTGTTTCCTTTAATCATAATTATGAATCTTGTTAATTAAGTGTAAACTGCGAATTCAGTCAATACTGAGAACTGCGAGTCTGGTTACTATTGAAAAACTGCGAGTCTGGTCAATAATAAAAACTGCGAGTCCGGTCACTATTGGAAACTGCGAGTTCGGTCACTATTGAAAAATTGCGAGTCCGGTCAATAATAAAAAAACTGTGAGTCCAGTCAATACTGAATTCTGCGAGTCCGGTCATAACTAACACTGCGAGTCCGGTCATAACTGGGAACTGCGAGTCCGGTTAAAGCTAAGAGCTGCGAGTCTGGTTATAACTAAGAACTGCGAGTCCGGTTAAAGCAAAGAACATGTGAGTCCAGCTAGGTCTAAAACTGCGAATTAGGTTCATTGCAGAACTGCTAATCCGGTTCATACTATCAATTACGAATCCGGTTAAAAACTCAAGAGTTTTACGAACATGTTACAAATTCAAAATTCAAACATATAGAATCATAGTATTCACATAAACATTTTTAGCATCTTTACAAACTTAGAATCAACACACGATAACACAAACGAGCATTTAGCACCTAAAATTCAATTCGCACCCAAGAACAAACATAAAAGATATGGATTTCAAAGCACATTTATATTCAAGAATGCATTTAACACTTATCCTACACAACTCAAGAACACAATTTTTTTTCGACATCAAAAAATCAAGAAATTCAACAAACGAGTTATCCCTATGCAAAACTAATTTACACGAGTCATTTACACCCAAATGAGAGCAAAACCCCTCTATCAATTTTTGTTTTCATTCAGTTTTAATTTTGAAGAACCCTAATTTGATTTTTAGGGTTTTCGAAATTAAAACCATGTAAAAAACGAAATTCTTTCAAGATGTAGGATCATTAGAGCGTAAGGATCAATGTTTTAGTTATACCTTAAGCACGAAAATGACTGGAAATCTTAAACAAGGATGTGACGATTTTTGTGAGAGAGTGGGAGAGATTTTTAGTTTGAGTTTGTGTGTGTGATTAACTGAAACACGGGGAGGGGGTATTTGTGTATAAGACAAGTTTCATTTTGTGCACAAATGCCCCCTTAGGTTTAGGATGTTTTGAACTTTTCATTTATAAGTTATTTTAGGCATTTTAAGTTAACACGTTGGCCCAAATAGTCCCTATAGTTTTAAATAGCATACCAAACAACTTAAATTTGCACATATTCTCTCTAAAGGCATAAACAAATAACATTTAAGGCACATATAAGCTAAACTTAATTAACTTTCCTTAAAAAATGATATTTCGTTATTGTTTAAAAACCTTTATTCCTTTTATCAAATGACTTTCTGAAGAAGATATTTGACATTTTCTCCCCTCAAACAATGACCCGTTTTCTATTTAAAGAGCTGTAGTCGTTGTTTGAGAAGTCAAATGTCTTTGAAAAGTATTTTCTGATGACTTAATGTTTTATTTTTTGAAAGACAAACACTAATTAAAATAAGATTTCTCTTATTTTCACATATAAGCGCACTGACACGTACACTTATGGGTATTTTAGGAAGCTCGGGTTGTGTTTGCAAAGTGAACACAAGGCTTTGCTATTGGTCAAATAAAGTAGACCATGCCTGAGAATAAATTCCCGTTATGAGGTCAAGTTTCCTTTTTGAAATACGTGCCTTTAATATGAAGACCGGTTATAGTTTGAAATAACTGCAAGCCATATGACATGTTTTAAAAAATATTTGAACTTTTGTACGAACTTTATTTATGACCACGTGTCTTTATTGAATGACATTTCCAGGGACATAAATATTATCGTTTGCAAAAGACAAGCCATTAAAAACTTCTTTTTATATTTTTCTCCATTTTTTAATTTTTAATTTTGTTTTTATAAAAGTTTTTATATTAAATGAAAATCTTTTTGGTTTTTTTGGTTTTAAATATATACATATTTTACACAGGATATTAGAATAGTACCACCACTATTCATCAGTTTCATACTGCTATGTTTCTGGGTCTCAGGCGTAAAACTTGCATTTCTAAGCTTGTTGAAGAAAATTTCAATTCTTTCTCTACATAGGGCTTTAGTGAAGTTGTCCGCTAGCTGATACTCCGTATTGACAAAGTAAAGCTCTACTATTCCGTTCTCAACTTGCTCTTTTATGAAGTGGAATCTAATGTCAATATGCTTCGAGCGGGAGTGTTGAACATTGTTGCAGCATAAGCCAATAGCGCTTTTATTATCACAGTACATTGGAATTTTATGATGCAAGCCGTAGTCGGATAAGTTAGTTGATTCATCCATAAGACTTGGCACTCAGCCGGATTAGGGCGATGTATTAGATTTCGTACTGGATATTTGCAGCGCTTTTCTCGCATTTAGATCGACAACAGCTTACAAGTCTTTATCCTAAAAAAATTTCATACAGTCCAGAAGTAATTTGTCTGTAGTGGCAACCCGCGTGATTTAGAGCAATAGAAAAATCCTTTGGACCAGAATCCTCTATTAAATGTTCCTCTTAGGCATTTAAAGATTCTTTTTACAGCATGTAAGTGCTTTTCAGTAGACTTTGTCTGATATCGGGCACACATGCATACATCAAATGTTAGGTCTGGTCTACTGGCTGAAAGATACATAAGGGTGTCAACCATTCTACGATAGTGTGTAGTGTCAACGGCTTTCCCTTGTGGATCTTCATCCAGTTTGGATTTCTCTACCATGGGAGTATCCATGGGGTCACTAGATTCCACACCATATTTTTTCAAAGATTTAAGAGCATATTTTGACTGATTTAAAAAGATGCCTCTAGGACTTTGAGAAATTTGTAGTCCGAGAAAGAATGAGATTTTGCCCATCATCGACATCTTAAACTTTGAACACATTAGTTTTGAAAATTGGTCACATAGTTCAGGTGTAGTATACGCACAGATTATATCATCAACATTGATTTGTACCAGGAGAATATCTTTGCCTTTCTTCTGATAAACAATGTGGGATCCACGGTTCCTTTAGAGAATTCTTGAGAGAGCAGAAACTTTGACAATAGATCGTACCATGCGCGAGGAGCTTGTTTCAACCCATAGAGAGCTTTCTTAAGCTTGTACACATGATTCGGATTATCTTGATCCACAAACCCATTTGGTTGGTTGACATAAACCTCTTTACGCAGAATGCCGTTCAAGAATGCCGTCTTGACATCCATTTGATAGACGACCATATTCATGTGAGCAGCAAATGCGAGAAATATTCGAATAGCTTCAAGTCTAGCTACAGGAGCAAAAGATTCTTTAAAATCAATTCCCTCTTCTTGACGGTAACCACGAGCAACCAATCGAGCCTTGTTTTTCAGAATTCCTCCTAATTGCACCACGTTTTCACGTTGTGATACATTTTAATAGTAATGACATTCACTTTATATGGACGAGGAATGAGTTCCCAGACTTCAAGATATTCAAATTCATTAAGCTCCTCTTGCATTGCTTCAATCCAACATGCTTGAGTTAATGCTTCTTTTAGTTCTTAGGTTCAACTGATGTGAGAAAGGCATCGTAGTAACAAAATAAGGCTTGTTCATGAAGTTGGAGTGTTGTGGAAATAGGTCTTTTGAGTTCACTGATGATGTTGTTTAAAGGATGATCCTTGGTCCATTTGTTAACATGTTCTGAGTTAGGAGCAGCAGTGTGCACAATAGTGGGAATAACGTCCGATGAAGAAGATGCTTCAAAATCGTTTTCTGGAATTGGAATACCAAAGAACTGATCGTTATTCATGTGTGCAACATCTAAGTCGTGATTCTCTTCTTCAACATCGTTAGAAATGACAAGAGATTGAGTTTTGGGTGTAGTTTGGGAGTTACTAGGAGATGCTGCATCTTGGTCAATATTTGTTGAGGAAGGTGAACCGGTTAATACAGCGAGTTCTGGAGCTACTACTCCAGCAATTGGAGCAATGACTTCAGGGGCTAGTAGATCAACACTAGGTGGAAGAGTGAGTAATTCATCAAACAATAGTTGAAACAAAAGATCCTAATCAGTTTTTGAAGGTGGTACAAACGATGTTGAAGGAGGAGGGTTTGGCACGAGTCTTGAACTGATTGTTGCAGGAGTCATTTCATGAAGTGCGGGTTCTGAATTGCGGTGTTCATAAGCCATTGCTGTTAGCTTATCAAAATCTGCATGAATTGTTTCCATGATTCGTCTAGTACGTCGGTTGTAGATTCGAAATGCCTTCTGTGTGGGTGCATAGCCAATGAAAATACCAATATCAGCTTTCGATTGTAACTTGCCTAAGTTCTCATACCGTTTGAGACAGACTGATACAAAGACATAAATGGATAGTAAGGATGTTAAAATCAAACTGTTGCGAAGCATGTTTGTAATGTAAAAGAATTATATTGGTGGGTGTTGTACGCCGCTCTCTATTATGACAAGAGTTGAGCTATCCGTTATTCAATGGAAACAGAATGTCTTGTTGCTTCATCAGTACATGCGCAAATAGGTGTCTTTTAAAGGTACGTAGTAGAGCCTAACTCCGCAGACCGTCATCTGCCACACTGTTGAGAGTTTATGCATAACAAAGAGCTCTTTCGTAGCATTTATATAGTATTAATGCAGGCAGATATTGTAGATAGAAGCAGAGTTATAACGGGCTAACTATACGCTATGTTTACCCATGAATATGTATCTATAAACTGATGCGCAAAGTCCCTACCCCACTAAAACCAAAAAAAACCCCCAAACTCAATCAACCACAGCAGTGCACGCAAACTAGTATGCAACCGCACATCACCCAACACCGATCGAGTCCTTGAACCTCGTCAGAGCCATCCGCACCACCCCCCCCCCCCTCGAACTATTCCCACATCCCACAGAGAGACCCTTCATGTCCAGATGCAACCTTTTCATTATATTCACGCAAAGTTGATAACAAATTAGTTCCATTATTATGTTCTGATTCGTCAGACTGGTTGCACCTATAGCCTCACTGGGATCATCTTGATGAAACTCTTGATTTATTGAAATATGGAGCTCTAATCTTTTGACCTTAAGCACTTTTCCCTGTAAATAGTGTGTAATCTCAAAAATGACAAGGATGTTGTACTTCTTTCCATTAACGTTGCGGCCGCATTGCGACACCATGAGATCCTGTGCAAGAGATAAAGTTTTTCTTGCTTGGTGTCTTCAGATTTAGGTTTGTGGTGTTTATCTTGCTTCTTGCCCATTTTGCACAAGCAGACACAGGAATTGGTTTCCGTCTTCAAATTTTAGCTTGGGGAGAACTCGAACAAGACCGTGTCTAGCTAAATGGCTTGATTGCACAAAGTTAGATGAGATAGATGTCGGTGCATAGCATCATGGATCTTAGTCTATGCAGGGCCTTTGACACAAGGACATATCGGAGAGGACGCCCATCATATCCACCAAGAGACAATGTATATAGATTTGTTGACCTCGAGATCCAGTCAATAGATCAACACCTTCTAGATTACGAATTAAATTGGTTTTGTTAGTTGACAAAAAGCAACTTCAAAGGTTCGAATCACATAATTTGCCCCAACGAAGAATAAAGTTGTTTGTCCAGTCTTCAAATAGCAAACCCTTGAGGATCGTATCATTCACAATCTGATAAGTCTACATAACCCTTTTCTTTTCACGTGAATCATTGCGAATTTAAACTGTTCCTAATTATTTTAATGACTAAAATTGGTGAGCTGAGAGGCGATCATACTCTGGTCATATGCTTGGTGCAGTGCGGAGGTTCCAAATACCAAAGATATTTGGATAACCTGCAATCATCAAGAGAAAGGAACGAAAATGGAACATTCGAAACTGTTGGATCCCCAGGGATTTAATGGGTTCCTTGTGGTTAGTAGAGAATAGATGTAATTATTTTAGGTTTGCAAAAAGGATCAGTAGTTTTAGATTTCCCAGGTTTCTTTGAGTAAACCAATGTTCTATAGGCTTAGGTTGCTTCAGTTCTAGAGCAGTTAGGTTTTCTTAGGGCGGATACTTCAGTAGTTGTGGTATTTCATAGTTAAAGGGCACGCCCCATTTTCTACTATTGGTGAAGGTCCAGACCTGCTTGGTCTCAAGTGTATCAGTTTTAGTAAACACCTTTTCCTATGGTTTCATAAACTTTTCTCTTTGAAATTTTCATAACAGATTTAGATTTAGCATGAGTATTAACAATATTTAGAACACACAAGTCATGATTATCAAAAAGCATGTAACCATTACACTTAACACAGATAAGTTCAGAATTCGCATTTAGCTTGGTGTGCTGCACATTTGCAGTTCCATTAAGTTCAACGACACAATTCTTATTTTTCAAACTAGATTTAACTGTCCTAGGGTGGGCTTCTAATTTTTTTCTTTTGAGTACTACTTGGTGGTCGCTGAATCTTATGTTTCTTGGTATTGCCCGAAGGCTGTGATCCGCTAGCACTAGTAGACTGGTTTACTTCTATAGAAGACAACACAGGTCTGTTAGAAACTAGGTTTGAGGAAGAATCTATTTTCGGGTTTGTTTTTCTAAAGGGTGTGACAGGCTCAGTGAATCTAACTCTTTTGTCCTTGTTCTTTGAGATGAAAGCCACTAATTTATCACAGGAATTATTGATGCTAGGGCAGGTTTGTCTGATGTTTATAAGCAACTCCTGAATTCATTTAGTATACTTACAAGCAGATTCTTAGGAATGATCTAGTGGATAACTTGATTTTCCATGTTTAACTAGTTCCCTAAGAACTGTAGCTTCTTTCTAAGTGTGCTTAAGGTAGGCAGATTGAGCTGTCTTATTGTTCAACAAGTTAGGGGCTATCGGTTCCACATCAATCTTAATCATTTCTGGATCAATAGTGTGGTTTGTAACAACATTATCAACTAAAGATTTTCCTTTAAGTTTCCTTAATTCATTCTTTAGTGATGTTATGACCAAACCTTTTTTATGAAGATTTGCATTTAAATCAAAGATTTCCACAGACTTTTGATTGACTCGATTAATTAATGCTTCACATTGTTCTTTTGATCAAACACGTGTTGGTTTAATCGAGTCATAAAGTTGTTTATAAGTCTGTTTCAAATGTTCATTTTCAACAATAAGTTTTGACACCCTATGATCCAATTCAATATTAAGAGTTTACTATTTCATTCATGTACATCTTGACTTATCTAACTTTACATTTCAATTGGTTTTTCTATTTTAACTTCTTTATGACCGTGTCTTTCTTTTGTGACTAAGCTTTCAATTCATTTAGTTAAAAGTATTGATCATAATTAGGAGCACTTTGATTTGAGACAGAATTGTCCCTTTGAAAAATTTCCTGATTAAGTTGAGTATCAACTTCTAAAGAAATGCAATGCTTTTCAAGATTAGTATAATTTTTAAAAAGTTTATCGTAAGTCTCTTTTTTAACGAAATCCTTTTTGTTGAGAAGCTCAGTCTTAAGTTTGAGACACATGTTACATTCATGCATATTCATAGAAGCATTATCCACAGTAAAATTCATAACAATATTCACAATATCTTTGTTAATGACTTGTTCCAAGAGTCGATCGTTCTCATTCAAAACTTGATTCAGTTTAACCTCAAATTTTTTTGACTCTAAACGATGTTGTTCTATAGCATGTTCCATTTGTTTAAAAACAGTTTGGACTTCAGTAAGTTCATTAATTAGATCCTGATTGAATTTATTAAATATGTCCTTGAGTGCTTTTACAAATGGAGTAATGTCATCCCTAAAATAAGCTTTTGTATGTTCAAACCTCCATGTGCCCTCAATGATAGCTATGGCAGTGGTTCTTTCTTTAACAACCATGTCAAAGCCAGCAAGATGGTTTTTAAGTTTCTTCAAACTCGTATTAACCATACTTACTTTAGGAAGTTCTTTTGGAACCTCGACTTGTTGGGTGTACAAGAAGGAGAAGGGTCTGAAGGGCACTAAATTCTGAGGATCCCAAAAGGATTGTGTTTAGCAAATAATTGTTGTTGGTGAACAAATCGTTTTTAAAATCTTAGAAAGTTGTTTTTAGGACTAGCATATCGTGGTGTCAGAATTAACTTTTCTTTTTCATCATAGTGATCTTTTTGTTTTAAATGCATTTTGAACGACTCTCTGCAGCAAGCCATTAGGTCCTCTTTGGAGTCAGGAATCACAATTCCTATCGTTTATTCATTATGATTTCATTAACTTCATAAAGCTTTTGTTCCTTTGCTGAGCTTTTTTAAGATAGAAAGGATTTTGAAATCCTAGAGATTGTTTACGTAGGTATAATCATGAAAAACTGGGTTTGTCTGCATGTGAAAAGTTTGTGCGAATTTGATCTCTTTTAAAAAACCCATATTATTTACTATTTGATTCTCTTTTCTAAGGCAATCTCTTCTATCTATGCTTCTAGATTCTTACTTTCTTAAAATCATTCTGAGATTGAATAACTTGTTTGCATTATAGATTCCTTTTATTTTAAATGTTCAGAAAGAGTTTGTATAAGACGATTCAATCTCTAGCAGATGTGCACATGAAGCTGAAACTTTATCATTATCCTTTAATTCAACTTCTTTGTCATTATTTTAAAACTTTAAAATGTTACTTATTATCTTTCAAGCTTAGCAATTAAAGTATCATTAACACTGTTATTGTCCAGATTTTATCTTGGTAACAATTAACTACTTGGGTTTTTTTGTTGTTCAATCTCTGCTAATAACAGTGCATCTTGTTGTGCAGAAGAGTAAGAATTTCTGAAATACAGCTGCCTGTTATGATTCAATCAATTTCTAAAGAATAAGGAAATGATTTGCTTATCACTGGTTATTTCTAGTCTCTGATTGGTTCACAACATTAGACTGTTAGAGCGGCAATCAAATGCATTGCTTGATGTTAAGCATATTATTTTTCATTATCAAGGTTTGTTTACCTACGAGTGCATCTGAATTTTAATGGGTTAATTCGCAATGAGAGCATCTTTGGCAGTGTTGAGTTCATACAAATCAGAGTCTTATGCATACATATTCATCAGACTTGCATTAGCTTAGCATTATGTGTAATGACCAGTCTGTGTGGCTTGTCTTCTAGGATTATCTGGATTCTGCAATATGCTAGTTCATATCATTTAGAATTTGGAACAATGTGCTTGCTTGTACCCAGCAAAAGACTTTCTCCTTAAACTATGAATCATCCTATTTCCTCTTAGGTTTAGTGCTATTTTAGACATGTGTCATTCCCTTTTCAGTTGTAAAAATAACATTCCTTAGTTTACCTGAATTGCTGTTATACTTGCACTAGGAGTGTAGGTCCTTGTGGTACCCGCAGCAAAAGAGGTTTGTCTCCTTTGAATTGGTTGTAAGGTTACTCTCCCTTCTTTATGGTTCTTTTTTACCTAGGGTTTGATGAATTCCTCAGCTGGTTATTGGTAGTAGGATAACGAGAAGTGACAACAGCAGTCAAGAATGACATCACGTGATTGATAGCATCAATGGGATCATCACCTCTCTGGAACACTGAAATAATTAGTTCCAAGTCTGGTTGGGAAAATTCAGGTTGTTGGTTAAGTGAGGGAGCATATTCCAATTGAGGGATGGATGATGATGGAAAATAAACGTTGTGGTGAATAGATGATTGATAATTGTTGGAAGGATAAGCTATTGAAAGTGGTGTTGATGATTGATTGATAGATTATTGTTGAGATTCAAGAGGTGCTCCATACTGTGAAGATTGATATGGTGAAACTTGTTGTTGATGTTGAGAATTCTTGTAAGAGTGCTGATGAGATTGATAAGGAAACTGTGTCATTTGGTGAGATGCAACTAAAGCTAAAGGATTAGAGTTGCGTTCATGCATCAGACGCAACTTCATTTGGGCATGTGCATCATGTTTGTTCAGAACAGTTGAAGCATGAAATCTTATCACTTTGGTAGTTTTATTCTTTGACCAATTTAAACATCTGTAACGTATTTGCTCCCACATTAAGCAGGAAGAGTATAAGAAACTTGGTTTGACTTGAAATTGCTCTAGTAGCATCTTGTAAATGTTCATATCATTGAGTAGCAGAGTAAATCTCAAATAGTACTCGTGTAACGACTCTCCTGTCTTGTATGTAAACTTATCAAATTCATCATACAGCTTACACTCTCATTCTTGCTTTGTTATGTGTTCTTGCATGAGCAGTTAGGATTTTTCTCCCACATATTTCCTTGGCTATACTGATGTTGACTGGACAGAGCATAAATTTCAAGTGGAATGCCTTGGGAATGATGTTTATTGCTTTGATGTCACAATCAGCTTGAATGGTTTCTGCTGCAGTTAGTTCAGTATATTCCTTTGGTCTGGTTGCACCATCTACTGTAATAGTTAGGGGGGGGGGGGCCAAACAAGGTAGACCTTTTTTATCAGAAGCAAGTTCATTCGACCATGGGGGCCTTTTCATCATCTTATACAGGTCCATTTATTGCTTTTCAGTATGCATCATACAAATGTTTTTCAAGCCTCGGTGGTTTATTGTCACCACCCGAGAGAAGTGACTTATCAGCAAGAGTCGTCATTGATAACTTTTGATGTTAAAAGATTACTTTTTGATCGAACGGTGGTAGAAAGAAATTGTGTTTGATTAAGTTGTCTTTTAAGTGTTTTAATTTATGAAACTACACGGGATTTTACAATTCTTGACAAAACCGGGAAAAACAAATTAATGTATCACGGGATTTTACAAGTCAAAGAAATAAACCGTATAATTTTGAAAAATTGAAAATTGAGTTGTTCGGTATTGAGTTGTTCGATACTAGTTGGCTTTGAGTTGTTCAGTACAAACTGGAAACTAGTTGTTTGATAAACCTAAGAAACTAGTGTTCGGTTACAAACTCTGGTAATCTAGTTTATTTTCAAGGTATAACTAACTTGAGTTGTTCGATACTAACTAACTTGGTTGTTCGACACAAGTTGTTCGGTACAGGTTGTTCGATACAGGTTGTTTGACACAGGTTGTTCGACACAGGTTGTTCGACACAAGTTGTTCGATACAGGTTGTTCGAAAGAGGTTGTTCGATACCAACAGAGACGAAACTCAAAAACATAAGAAGACACTTTTTTGATGGGTTTTTTGCAAAAAATCTTGTACAACTAGTGTTACTAACCCTATAGGAACAAGAAAAATGAAAACTCTAAGGTTTTTAAGCCAAAAAATTTAAAACCAAGATTTTGTTCTTTGTAAAGGTTTTTGAACACAAAAGTAACAAAAATGATATTTTTCTTGATTCTAAGCTTGTACACCTATATCATAAAGATACTAGATCATATTTACCAAAGTAAATGATCCTTTAGTGTACACTGTTGCTTCGAAAACAAAGAAAAATATGAAGTAAAGGATAATTTTTGCGAGTAAAAACCTTACGACCAAAAGAAAAAACACTATAACTAAACACACCACTCCATGGCTCTTGATACCAATTGAAGAATATAAGTAATCTTTAACAACAAGAACAAGTAAGAGAAAGTGGGAAGGAAGGATGTATTTTAGTAAGAGAAAGTAAGAGAAAGATAATGCATTACTATGTGAAAAATACAACCAACGAACCACCTCTCTAAGGCATGGAGAGGTGTATAAATACTAACCTTGGCCGGCTATGGATGGCGACCATCATGGCTTTTTTAACTTTGGCCTGTTAGCTTACTTACAATACTTGTAGACTACAAGTAGGAAAAACGTAAAATACATGAAGTGCGCCGATCCTTTTTTGAATTAATAACATGATATACAGGGGTTGCTAAAATGCAAGTTGCATTTTCATCTAATATTGGACTTGCTTCCTGATCTATCGCTAACATCAATTTCTCCTTAAAGCATGCAGCATTCCTTGGCCTTTTTGACTGAGTACACTGTCTTGCCATATGCCCTTCTCCTTGACATTTATAACACTTCACAACTCTTGGTTGACGAGCTGCAACATTTCCCTTTGAAGTAGTAGCAATTCCTCTGTTTCCTATACCAGCATAACTGTGATTTTGTCTTCCTTAAACTTGTTGAACGGTGACTCTACCATCTTGAATGGTTGCTTGATTTCTATGATTAGACGATGTTCTGAGTTAATTGTTTGATGGTGGAAACCTTGATGCAACAGCAGACAGAAATGCCATTGCTTTATTGATGCATTCAATCAGATCTTCTCCTTGCTGAAACATAGGCACAACGAGACTAGAGTCTAATTAGGGAAATTCAGCTTGAGATTGTTATGTCATTAAAGGAGATATGAATGAAGGGAAACTGGATGTTGTTGTGGGTTGACTAGAGTATGATGGTGTTGATGATGAATGGGTGCTGCATAAACTGGTGTGAATTGTTGAGGAGGTGGATACATTGAATAACCTTAATGTTGTGGTGACTGATATGGATTGTATAGAGTTGGATAGTTGGCTACGATAGCAAGAGAATTCGGATATCTTTCACGACTGATACGAACTTCATTAGCATGGCGTTCATGTTGACTAAGGTATGCATACAACTAATCATAGTTGGTGGTATACAAACTCTTAGCTAACTTTACATTAGTGACAAACTTGCTCTTAAATATCGTAATATTTTCACTAACATTGGTATTGACTTGAACTTGTTGCATTGTCATCCCAATAGTATGCATGTCATTGATCAACTGAGAGAATCTCCAATAGTACTCATACAATGTTTCACCCTGAACATAAGCAAACTTATCAAAAAAGTTGTATAATCGGAACTCACGTTCTTGGTATGATAATTCAGTGGCTTTCATTAGTAGCTTGACTCTATCCCAAATATCCTTAGCGGCCTCTTGATGGTTAACAAGCGCATACACATCGGGTGAAAGATCGTGAAGAATGATATTGGTTGCTTGAACATCACACTCATCTTGAAGTTGTTGTGCTTCAGTAAGTTTGGAGTATTTCATAGGTCTAGTTTGTCTATTTTCTTCAACAGTTGGGTGAACCAATGGGCCATTATCGATTGAATCAAGCATCATCCTACCATGTTTCTTTCCTTTGATGAAAAGACGTATACGACTTGCCCATGAATCATACATTGATTGTTCAAGCATTAGAGGATGGTTCTCAGCTCCAGCAACAATGACGTGTTCTGCTAAAGTAGTCATCTTAATTTAATTGAAAAGAGAAATGATTAAAGAGTGATCGAACAGTGATAAAGGAGGATTGTGTTAAGAGTTGATGTTGTTGGTGATTAAGATTGATATTCCATGGGATTTTACAAATCTTCACTAAAACCGAGAAATTCAAATATTTTACGGGATTTTACAAAGTAAGACAAACCGTAAAAAATAAAATCATTTGGTGATGTATGTAATGTTTCGCTTGGAATATGACAATGTAATATTTCGCTTGCTTGTAATGTTTTGCTTGGAATATGAAAATTGGACATAGTTTCGTCTTACACAACTACGTATTTTGCTTGAACTAACAACCTGTCATAAATCGCTAACTAACATATTTCGCTTGCTAACATATTTCGCTTGAACATATTTGGCTTGACCTAAGAAAATTTAAGCAGAGTTTCATTTTCTAGAAATGACATAAATCGCTTGAGGTCAACCTGTCATATTTCGCTACATACATATTTCTCTTACTTACATGTTTCGCTTACCTACATGTTTCTCTAGCATCAAACATATTTCGCTAGCTTCAAATAAAAATGTACTTTTTCACAAAAAATCACCAAAAACTCACCCTTTTGACGTTTTATCTTAATTTTTCTTGCACAACTAGTTATCTTAGGCCTAGATCTTGCTTAAAAACATAAACTTTAAGACTTTTAAACACAAAATTTTGGGTTTGATTTTGAAGCACACGAAACTAAAAATAACTAAAAATAATGATCTAAACAAGATATAAACGCACACAAGCTCACGATATCACCCCATGGCGACTGATACCAATTGTAGATGTATCAAATCACTTAACAAATAAACAAGATAAGAAAGTCTAGAGAGAGAAAGTGGGTTGTAGCACTTAGAGAGAGAAAGGAAAGGAAAATGTATTATGTGATAACTAAATGAACAACCAACCCTCTCCAGCATGTGGAGAGGGGTATTTATACTTACTTGGGCCCCGGTCAACATAAGGGTATCTTATGATGACTCGGTTAGCTTGGTAAGTTTCCAAATATTGTTGCTACGAGCTATACAATTACATATTGGTAGTGACCGAGTCTTTTCTTGATTTCTAACAACAACTCATATTGGTTATAATAACTTATAAATGTCGAAAAGATTTGTTGTTATTAATCAATATAATCACTAGTTAAACTTAAAGGCCAAAAGGATTTGTAACTTGTGATATCCTTATTTTCTAAACTTGTAAACACTATCCTAAACATATCATTGTCTTAGTGATCATTGCCTAAACAAACATGCTTTAATTCTTTGCTTGAATCATCTCTTAATCGATTTCTTTACAATATTCAATTTATGCACGTTTTGGTTAATTTGATAAGTGACAATCATTTTAGCCTTAGCATCCTAATTACAAACTGTGAAAACTACAATTCTCTTGGGACGACCTGGACTTACCTAAACTATACTATACACGAAAGGGTATACTTACTCGAGTGTTGTGTTTTTAGTAAAAATCGGTATTTCTAGTATTATAAATTTAAAGCTTGCAAAACACACATCAAGTTTTTGGCGCCGTTTCCGGGGAATTGGTTAAGTTGTTATCAGTTTGTTGCTTGTTTTTTGTGCTATTTGTTTGCTTGAACATGTTTAATTTCTAAAAATCTATCTTCTGCTACTGTAAGTACGGTGCACATTTTTCTTTGTGCGCCGCACTTCCCTTGTTTCATTTGAAAATTTTGCCTCGTAAACCCGTAGTACGCCGGTTTTAACCTTAAAACCGCCACACTTCCTGTCAATTGATTCAGTTGTTTTTTTTTTAAAAACCCAATTTGTTAGTTTTAGGTTATATAATCATTTGGAATTATATTTTATCTTATTATATGCCTTGTGTATTTGTAAATATCTAGTTTATCATACTATTCGAGAAAAAACATAAATTTCCAAAAAAGCCAGCGCACTTTTCCTAAAGTACGCCACACTTATCCATCTGAAAAAGAAAAAAAACAATAAATTTTTTATCTATTTATCTTTATTTCTATATAATAAA
>BQNB010088311.1:2032-27692 GCA_026074375.1 Tanacetum coccineum | reverse complement strand
AGAAATGCGACACAACACATACGTAGATCTTGCGGTATTTCTTCAGAAAATGAGGCACCAACAGTTTTGTATGAAGATAATGCAGCATGCATTGCTCAACTTAAGGAAGGTTATATTAAGGGCGATAAGACCAAACATATTTTGCCGAAGTTCTTTTTCACTCATGACTTACAAAAGAATGGTGATATTATTGTTCAACAAGTTCGTTCAAGCGACAATTTGGTGGATCTATTTACCAAGGCACTTTCTACTTCAACTTTTAGGAAACTAAGTCACAACATTGGAATGCGCCAACTCAAAGATCTCAAGTGATATTTTCATCAGAGGGAGATAATACGCGTTGCACTCTTTTTCCTTTAGTCACGGTTTTATCCCACTGGGTTTTCCTGGAAAGGTTTTTAATGAGGCAACATTCTTAAAACGTATTAATGGACATCCAAGAGAAAGTGTTATGGATAAATATGGAATGAATGTCCATATCTATTAATATTGATAGTTATCTTAATTAGAGTATAATATCTTCTAGATGTCTTCTAGAATACTCATCTTGTAACTGTATATAAATACTTTCATTGTGAAATGAATAAAGGCCTTCGGAAAGAGGATTTGGAAAGGATGGTTTTTAAAGAAGAAATCAAATCGGCCGTTTGGGATTGTGGTGTTGATAAATCCCCGGGCCCAGACGGATTTACCTTCGGTTTCTATAGAAGATATTGGAGTATGTTAGAGTCAGATGTGGTGGATGCGGTGTCTTACTTTTTCAACCACGGTAAGTTTCCTAAAGTTGGTAACTCTTCGTTTATTGCCTTAATCCCGAAATTGCAAGATGCTAAGTTGGTTAAAGATTTCAGACCAATTAGCTTGATTGGTAGCTTGTATAAAATCATTGCTAAGGTTTTGTCGAATCGACTTGTGGGTGTTTTGGGGGGTTTAGTGAATGAAGTTCAATCAGCTTTCGTGTCTGACAGACAAATTCTTGATGGTCCGTTCATTCTGAACGATCTAATTCATTGGTGTAAATCTAAGAAAAAGCAAACTTTGATTTTCAAAGTTGACTTCGAAAAGGCCTTTGATTCGGTTAGATGGGATTATTTGGATGATGTGTTAAATCTTTTCGGCTTTGGAGCAAAATGGAGAAGTTGGATTCAAAACTGTCTTCATTCTTCAAGAGGGTCAGTTCTCGTGAATGGTAGTCCCACTAGTGAGTTCCAATTTCATAAAGGCCTTAAACAAGGAGATCCTCTTTCGCCGTTCCTTTTCATTCTTATCATGGAAAGTCTTCATCTCTCGTTTCAAAGAGTAGTTAATGATGGCTTATTTAAAGGCGTTAATATAGGTTCGTCTCTTCAATTATCTCATCTTTTTTATGCCGATGATGTTATCTTTATGGGACAATGGAGTGAGGCCAATATAGACATCATTGTTAATGCTCTAAAGTGTTTTCATCTTGCTTCCGGTCTTCGGATGAATTTGCATAAGAGTAAATTAATGGGGATTGCTATTGAGAATGATAAAATTGCTAGAGCCGCAAATAAAATTGGGTGTTTGACATTAAAAAGTCCGTTCTCCTATCTTGGTATCAAAGTTGGTGGTCTGATGTCGCGTGTGAATTCTTGGGACAAGGTCGTGGACAGTCTTTATGCTCGTTTATCCAAGTGGAAGATGAAGACGCTTTCTATCGGTGGTAGACTAACTCTCCTTAAATCGGTATTGGGTTCTATGCCTATTTACTATATGTCCTTGTTCAAAGTCCCTTCTCAAGTTTTAAAGAAAATGGAGGCTATTAGAAGTCATTTTTTTAATGGGGCTGAGGCTCATGAGAACAAAATGTGTTGGGTTAAATGGAATCGCGTGTTAGCTTCTAAAGAAAAAGGGGGGCTAGGTGTTTCGAGCTATTTCGCGTTAAACCGAGCTTTGATGATCAAATGGACGTGGAGATTTCGAAATGATGGAAATTCGTTATGGTCCAAATTTATTAGAGCTATGTATGGCAGTGATGGTAAGCTCAGAAAACATGTCAATAGGTCTCATCCTTCAATCTGGCTTGACATTGTTAATGAGGTGCATAATCTTAAAAACAAGAATTTGGATATTCTTAGTCTGATGAAGAAAAAAATTGGCAATGGTTCAGATACGTCTTTTTGGGAGGAGACTTGGAGAGGAGATCATTCATTTAGTACTAGTTTTCCTAGAATATTTGCCCTCGAAGATGACAAATCTATTACAGTGGCCAGGAAAATGGCTCACGACGATTTGACATTTTCTTTGCGCAGAAACCCGAGAGATGGGGCTGAGGCGATGCAATTTTCTGAATTAAAGGCGATTCTCGATGGTTTGCTTTTATCTTCGGCCAAAGACAGATGGTCTTGGTCTATCGATGGTTCAGAAGAGTTTTCTGTGGCTTCTACTAGAAGACTCTTGGATGATCATTTGTTACAGGGGACTTCGGTTAAAACTCGATGGGTTAAAGAGGTTCCGATAAAAATAAACATTATGGCTTGGAAAGTTAGGTTTGATTATTTGCCTTCTCGTTTCAATCTTTCTAAGAGAGGTCTCGATATTCTTGATATTTGCTGTCCGACGTGCACTCATGAAGCTGAAACAACAAACCACATCTTCTTTTCATGTACTATGGTGCGAGAGATATACCTTAAGATCGCTCATTGGTGGGACGTTCGCTACTCGAATTTTTCTTCGTATGAGGATTGGTATGATTGGCTGTCTAACCTGAAGATGCATCCTAAACGAAGAGACAATCTGGAGGGCGTTTGTTACATTATGTGGTGGCTAGTGTGGAAGTTTCGGAATCAAAGTTTGTTCGGGACAAGTCTTCCTTTAAAGGCGAATCTTTTTGATGAGATTGTTAATCGTTCTTTTTATTGGTGCAAGTATAGGAGTAAGGCTAGCTTTAGTTGGGTTGATTGGCTTAAAAACCCTTCGTTAATTTCGTTGTAATGTTTTTTCTAGCTTCTTGCTAGTTGTTTTTAATAAAATTCCGCCGTTCAAAAAAAAAAAAAATTCGCTAGACTTCTATTGGGTGCTTTGATGGCGATGGCAATGGTTTAAATTATTACAAGGAGGTAAAGAGAAGGCTACTTGAGTCTCCTCCTTTTCTTTTTTTCTTTGAACATAAGGCTACTTGAATCTCCTAAAAAGAGAAGATCTGTCTGGTTTGACTTTGTGCCGTGTGGGTTCAAATCTCATAAATCTAAAATGTCGAAAATTATGATCACTTGTAAAAAGAAGGGTGTTTAGTATACTAGACAATAAGTCATTTAAAGCCCTTTCTTTTCCGACACAAAATGCTTACCTCGTTCATGACAAGTAATCAATTCAAGTACATAAAAGACCTAGATACAAGCTCATAACACTAGATTATTAAACATTCGCTGAAACATATTAGACACTTAGACATTTTATAAGAACAACAAATATTGCACCTTTTTTGAACCACACTTTATATGTTACTCCCAAGGATACAAAATCATGCATCTAGATATGTACGCTCCACATTTATGGGATCTATAGGGTAAATATGATTACTATCATACAACTAAACCGGATCATGTCCACTACATTTATATCTTCGTAAATACAAATTCAATCGTGTGTTGTGAAAAATAACATTTTATAGCTTCATCTTTAAGGATATTATCACACGATCCAATGAAGCACACAAAATACATAAGCCTGAACTCTGGCGGACAGCATATCGAAAAGGTTAATGACTACACCACCAGTAGCTCACGCCATTCTAGTACTTGGCCCACCGCTCGTTTTCAGAGCCTATGAGAGCGAATTTACAAAGAAATACAATTTCCTGAAACCATGGCAAACCCCTATTC
Organism: Tanacetum coccineum; assembly: GCA_026074375.1. Classification (NCBI taxonomy): domain Eukaryota; kingdom Viridiplantae; phylum Streptophyta; class Magnoliopsida; order Asterales; family Asteraceae; genus Tanacetum; species Tanacetum coccineum. The sequence continues at coordinate 23,847 of BQNB010088311.1, read as the reverse complement.
CACTCGCACAATTCATTTCCACTCATTCGTCTTATGTTGAAGCGATTTTCTGTTCAGCTGTTAGTCCTGTCACAGCCGAGATCATCCAAAGCCTTCCTGAGCTTAAATTTGTGTTAGCTAGTTCCATTGGTGTCAACCATATTGATCTCCTGGAATGCAAACGTCGTGGAATAGTTGTAGCTAATGCAGGATCGACGTTTTCAGATGATGTTGCAGATATGGCGGTCGGGTTGTTGATTGATGTCGTGAGAAGAATTAGTGCTGGTAATCGGTTTGTGAAGGCTGGGGTTTGGCCTCTGCAAGGAAATTATCCTCTGGCTCATAAGGTGTGTTTAAATGAAATTTTGCTACTACTTTTTGTGCATTTTAATAAGTTTCTGTTCATACTTAAAAGACTTCAAGCTAAGGAAATATATTTAACGGCTTAACGCTATTGCAAAAATTTTTATTATGAATCATGATTTCAAATATTAAACACTTGATAAATATACTGCAGGCCAATTTTAAGATTACAATTCTTAGTTATCGTAATAGTTAATAATAAAATGCAACATCAACCGATGGTAATCCTTCTCAACATATGCAGTCTTTAAGTTGTTTAAGCTTCTTGAACAATGTATGTAATAAATGCTATGCAAAATTGACACCATGATGTTTGATTTTGGTATGGTACGACGACTATAGACCAACAGTCTTGCCAGATTTTGCATGTTATATATATATATACTATGCTAATAATAGTTATTACAACAATTTACGAATTCTAGCTAGGTGGCAAGCGAGTTGGGATTGTTGGACTAGGAAACATTGGTCTTTACATCGCCTCAAGACTTAATGCCATGGGTTGCATTATATCCTACACTTCAAGAACCATGAAACCACAAGTCCCGTTCCCTTTCTATCCTGGAATTAATCAACTCGCTGCGAATTGTGAGATCTTGATAATTTCTTGTGCATTAACTGAGCAAACACATCACATGATTAATCGGGAAGTGATGCTACTTCTAGGAAATGAAGGAATTATAGTAAACGTTGCACGAGGAGCGATCATTAATGAGAAAGAATTAGTCAATTGTTTGGTCAATAGGGAGATCGGTGGTGCTGGTTTGGATGTTTTTGAGCATGAGCCGAACTTTCCTAAGGAATTGTTTGCATTGGAGAATGTCGTCTTGACACCTCATCATGGCGCAGTGACCGAAGAGGCGTGTAAAAATGTATATGATCTCATATGTAAGAATTTGGATGCATTCTTGTCAAACAAACTCCTAGAGTGTGAGGTTGTAGATTTGTGAATGGAAAATTACTTGTTTGAGCATTTGTTTGCTTATGCTAGTTTTCCTCAAGCAAAATTACTGTTAGAATGATGAAACTCCGTTGGCGTAACTTTATTATTAACTACTATTTATAGTGGTGAAACCCTAAATACTCTAAACCCACAAATCGGGCTTGGGCCTAATTATCCACTAATACTCCCCTGCAGTCCGAGCGGCGAAATCGCGAAAGCTCGGACTGGAGTAGTAAACTAGAAAAGAAAAAAAAACACAAAACATTAACATAATGAAAACATAACTTTATTGATGAAGCTCTAGCAGTGGATAGAAAAATGAAGAGAGCCTTTGAAGTCTTCAAACCGTGACATGCAGCATACGAAGCATCACACACACGAACATAATTAGTTGTTGAAGAAATCCGCCAACATGCGAAGACAAATCTTCAAACGAACTGATAAACCTGGATAAAACAATTTTTTTTATACGGGATACCCAAAGTATCCCGAAACATATAGGATAACCCAAAGTATCCTAGCAATCGTGTGAATTCATGACCTAGCACAAATCACCATCACAAATAACAAACGTATGAATTTGTGACCTGAATTCTTCACCAGTGTTGAAAACAAATAGGCGAATCCACATGTCATCCCCTCCAGCAATAAATAAAGTGCGATAGATGATGGCTTTCTTTCAGGATCAACAAATGTCGAAAATTGAAGAAGCATTTGCGCGTGCTCTTTTTTTTAGTTTCAAACCTGTGCTTTTTAGAAGTGCAACGGAAGAGTAAAGAGTAAAATAAATTTAGGGTTTTTTTTAAGGGTTAAACGGTGGCGGCTAGGGTTTGACGGGGGTGGTTTAAGGGAGGCGGCTCAACGTAGCCATCTAGGTCTGAGGATCAGACCCGCTCCGATACCATGTTAGAATGATGAAAACCCGTTGGTGTAACTTTATTATTAACCACTATTTATAGTGGTGAAACCCTAAATACCCTAAACCTACAAACCAGGCTTAGGCATAATTATCCACTAATAATTACTTGTTTAAGGCGCTCCAACCTAAATGACTCACTATCCGCACATGTATTGTCACGGAAAATTATATACATATACTATATTTGGGTTAAAACTACGTCGTTTTGACCATGCTTGCCTACTAGTTGCTACTAGTAAACCGGCACTTGGGCTCTCACTTTGGGCGGTGCCCATTTAAAGTTATTATTTTTTTTAAGGAGGCAACATTAAAAATAAATTGCTCGGCAAAATTAGAATTTTTTTTACAAATATTACTGATTTATTCAGATCAAAAAATTATTAGCGCCCATGAGGCCAACCACATAAGCTCTATATAAAAAAAAACTATTAAAATTGGACCGCCCCCCCCACATTTTGCGTCGGAACCGAAAAAATAAACCCGCTAAAAAAAATTGCTCAGCACAAAATAGGAAAAAAAAATATAGATTTATTCAGATAAAAAAATACCCACGACATTACGCCCGCCCAACACATAAGCCCATATAAAAAAACTATTAAACATGAGACCGAAAAAATAAACCCGCACAAAATAAAAAATATAAAAAAATTGCTCAGCACAAAATAGGAAAAAAAATATAGATTTATTCAGATCAAAAAAATACCCACGACATGACGCCCAACACATAAGCTCATATAAAAAAAACTACTCCCTCCGTCCCATATTAAGTGTCCATTTTTGACTTTTTCAAAGTCTTTTTTCTTAACTTTGACCTTATGATGTCTTCTTATGTTCATATGTTACCTTGATGCTAAGATATAATGACATGGATAGAGGTTTTGAATATATTTTTCGTTGGTTAGAATTTTCGTTCATGTTACGTAACACAAACAAAAATATTTATGGTCAAAGTTGAGGAGAAAAGACTTAAAAGATTTCATTGTGGACACTTAATATGGGACGGAGGGAGTATTAAACATGAGACCGGAAAAATAAAGCCGCACAAAAAAAAAATTAACGCCCCGCATCAACGCGCGGGCAATCATGCTTAAAAAAACACCCACATCTATGATAAAAGAAACACCGCCCCGCAGCAACGCGCGGGCAACTATGCTTGTTTATACTAAAAATATATAGTTTGCCGAAAGCTATATAGCAAAGTTTTTTTTGAATGCATAGAGGGAATTTATATAAAAAAGAGTTTAGCCAAGACGCCTAGATAACTTAAAGTACTAATAGAGAGTCAACAAAAAAGAATTACATACTCAAAAAAAAAAAAAAAAAAAAAAAAATAAAAAAAAAAATATAGTTAAATCCTGAGACTTTAACTGCGTGGGAATCAAAAGGGATGAAAAAACTTTTGACACGAAGGCGACGGTTCGGTTTTCACTTCGGCAAAAAAAAAACCCCATCCCGGAGGCCGAGCCGCCGGTTTTCACTTCGGGATGGATTTTGATGAAACCCCAAACAAGTCCCGAGCCGAAAGCTATATAGCAAAGTACGTACCGGCCGTGGTTATGTCTTTATTTGATATATGCTTTATAATTTAGACTTTGGATATCCTGGTATATTTAAAAATTATTTTATTATTTCAACTGTAGTAAATTTGCTAGTGTTTCATGATATCCAACAGTAAAAGCTTTTTGCAATTGTAGCGCTATGCCGCTATGTGATGCAACTCGTTACAGATTACTTTTTTTTTTCTTTTTTTTTGAATCAATGTTAAAATTTATTCAAAGAAAAAAAAACTGTTTACTTTTTGATCTAAAACAAAATCAAACCAACTTAAATTTCATAATAATCTTCTTGTGTCAAACCAAATATGAATTACGGTTCGAGAATTCTAAAACACCATTCCTTCGCATTGTGCTTAACCTATTTTGCACCATAACATCAATCTTTCTCACCAAAACTGTGTTGGGGATCGGTTTTTCTCCATGTCGTCTTCTATTCCTCTCTAATGATAAAAAATGTATGGTAGTTTGGAATACATACCTCACAATGAAAAGGCTCATATCGATCCTTGCATCCCGAGAGATTTGGTTCAAAATGTTTGTCCATTCCCAAGTAAATTGAGAACCCATCAGGCCCCCCACCAAAGCTTCCCAAATTTGCCTTGAGTATAGACAATCGAAGAACAAATGTTCCGCGCTTGTGTCTCCCTCGTTCCGCCAAAAGGAACAACCAAACCTGAACATTTATATTCCAAAACACTCAATTTTCTCACGTGACAAGCCTATTTTGCTGCGAGCCAAGACAAAAAAAGCAAACTTTGGAGTAGCGAAAGGAAACCAAATACCTCGATGACAGTCCCAAGCGGGGCAAGAGCCACCCCCCCCCCCACGAATGGTTTGCATGTTTCCTTCGTTCTTTTTGTTCCACATCGAAAACCGGTCAGAGGTTTTTTAAAAAATTATAATCCGTTAACGCCTCAGAAATCATCCTTCTTGCCCATGAAACACGTTGTTCCTTTCATCATCAGTGATTTCTGATCAACTTGAATTGAGTAGAGCATTATGGTGGATGCGCCCCCTGTCTCTCTCACATGACCTCTCCAGTGTTGTTTGATCCGACACCCCAACTCTATATCTATAAACCCTGCCTGCCCAAATAAGCCGAATAATCAGCCTAGAGAACTCCCCAAGAATCATTGCCGAAAGTTATCGAAAAACCGCATTTACCTTCGCCTTATAGTACATTCGGGCCATATTTCTGTACTTAGGAGTTTCTTCCAATCAAGATTCCAGCAGTATATTGTCTTTTAGCTGCCCAGATGGATTTATTTACGACTTCAAGTGGCTCTTTATCAGTCAACCCATTGCGAGTTCTTAGTGGAAATATTTCGAATATAGATTCAAGACACAGACTTTGTTTAAATCCTCTTAGATTCTTTGGCCTAATCCTCACTTCTTTGAGTGCATTACAACTTTTTCAAGATGCCTTCGCCTTCGTCGTTTTAAGATCTGGGCCTGACCATAGAAAAGAATGAACACAATTTTTCAATCTTATTGATACACGGTCGTGGCCGTAAACGAAAAGCCGCCATCCAAGCTACGTCCGTTGCCCTGTCAAACTCGAATTACATCTGGCCCTCTCGCCTACTATGCAATTCGAGACGGCCGCGAAAAAGATAATTGCCTAGCTGTTCAAGTGCTAACTTGAAGCATTATTTTCTCAATCAAAGGAGCAAAATCAGTAGCTCCCATCTTTTTTGTCAATAATGGAAGCCCCAAATATCTAACTGGTAATGTACCATACTCGAAGGGAAAATCGGTAAGGATATCTTCTTTCACATCATCTCTGATCCCAACCATATAGATGGGTGGAGCTTCTCACAAGACCTATTCCTAAATCCAGATTGGATCGTATAATCGTCAATAATAACAGCCAAAGCTCCCTCAATAGACCGTTTATCACCTTCCACAAACACCATTAAATCATCCGCGAAGCATAGATGAGTGAGGTTCATATCATGGCATCCGGGATGAAGACCAATACGTTTGATTCTTGCAGGCTCATCTATCTTTTTTGAAAGAACGTTCATACATATAACAAAGAGATACGGAGACAAAGAGCATCCTTGTCTTAAGCCTCACGAGCTAGGGAAATACCCAGCTAGCTCCCCATTCACCTGCACCGAGAAAGAAGCTGATGAGATACATAGATTTATCCAATGAATGTACTTATCCGGCATGTCTAGAGCTTTCAACACATTCAACAAAAAAGGCCACTGAACGGAGTCAAAAGCCTTCGAAATGTCAATTTTCATCGCACAACGAGCTGTAATGTCTTCCTTGTGGTAATCATTGATAATTTCTGTTGCAAGCAATAAATTCTCCATCAAAAGGCGATCTTTGACAAAGGCAGATTGATTTGGAGTTATGAACTTCGGGAGAAGAACTTTGAGACGATTTGCTAGAATTTTTGAGATGATTTTGTATACGACGTTACAGCATGAAATAGGTCTGTAGTCTTTCATTGTTTTCGCACCCTTCTTCTTTGGAATCAAGGCTAAGATCGTAGAGTTGATTCCTTTAGGTAAAAAACCTAATTGGAAAAAGGATTGCACAGCGATCAATGGACTACGTCCCAAGTGTCTTTGAAGAACTCGATGGTGAAACCATCCGGGCCTGGAGATTTCTCCCTCGGCATCGCGAAGACTACTTTCCGAATCTCTTCTTCATTAACTTCCTTAGCAAGTAACTGCTTGTCTTCTTCAGTACATTGGAAATCTAGCACTTCTTTCAATTCAGAGACCGACCATTCCACACAAAATAGTGGCCTCTCATGCATGAAATCCGTAAGTGGGACATCAGCTTCTCGGTTTAATATGACCTCTACAATCGGACAAACGCTACCGTCAAAACAAATAATTTCTCGAATATTATTTCGAACCTCACGAAGCTTTACCGCGGTATGGAAAGCTTTTGTGTTCTGATCTCCATGATTGACCCATCTCAACTTCGCTTTCTGCTTAAAATATCTCTCTTCGATATCGGCTAAACGGCTCCAAATATTGTAAGCTAAAGCTTCCTCTTCCACAACTTGAGATGAAGGGTTAGACATCGTTACCTCTTGAATTGTACATAGCTTTATATAAGTTTCCTTTGTCTTCCTTTCCAAATCAGAGAGCAATTCTCTTCCCATACTTCTAAGGCTCGGCTTTAGATGTTTCGATTTCTTGGAAAATCTAAAAAGAGCAGAAGTCGAGTGATACAACGGCTCCATTGTGGCCCATTTTTCCTTTATATTGTTCATGTATCCCGCGTGAGACACTAAGACGTTTGAAAATTTAAAGGGTCTCTTAACTCTTACGGCTTCCTCTTTCATATACAACCTACAACGATTGTGATCAGAACAACCACCAGATTCAAAGACACAATAAGATTGTGTATAATGGTTAAGCCATTCCTGGTTTGCAAGAACCCTATCCAATTTCTTGCATATCAAGTCATCCTTCCTTTTATTACACCAAGTGTATTTAGGACCCTGGTAGCTTAAATCCACTAACTCACAATAATTCACCAAATCTTGAAAATCACTCATTCCCTCTGGGATAGTAGCTGTACTATCATGCAAAGAATGTTTCTCCATGTCTATAATCTCATTAAAATCTCCACATATTAACCAAGGTTTTCCACGAAACATACCCGAATCTTTATGAGTCTTTAAATCTTCCCAAAGAGCCTTTCTTTCTTCAGGAGTGTTCAAAGCATACACAAACGTAATCAGCATCTCTTCTGTTCTTCCTTCCACAAAAATAGAACAAGATATCACCTGTGAGGATTTGAAAAGAGGAGTTACTCGAACGTTCTGTTTCCAAACAACCCACAACCTTCCAAGACGATGGTGTTCATAATTTGACATGGACGACCAGCCATGAAAAACGCGAGATACTATCATTTCTTCCTTCTTTTCTTTAATCTTAGTCTCAATCAAGCAACCAAAAATCAAAAGTACAACAACTCTGCACACAATTCTTTAACCACAGGTTTGTTTTCTCTCCTTATTAAAACCACTAATATTCATAAGAAACCCGAGTATATAAATTAATATATACTGAGAAGTAACTTTGTTTTGAACTCCATTGGTGTTATCCTTTGGGTTCAACTTTCCTCCATTAAATCCCCCACGACTGTCTCGACTCCCAATTCTAGTAGACTGCCCTCCCTAAGTCTGTCTCGTCATGAAAACATAAGGTAAGAGATTTGGTTTATCCTTCATCTTTATTGTAATCAATAGGAACAATTCCTTCCTCATCGATATTACTACCTCACCTTCCACCATAATTTCTAGCATCTCATATCCTCACCATCGTTTTCTCACTTTTCCATTCTAGCGGAGAAACATGATGCTTCAATACGCACATCTCCATATTTCGAATCTTTAGTTACCTTCCTCGGAGAGTTCATAGAGTGTGGAGGGGTACTCCATCCCTCCTCTTGATCTACATCAACTACCTTTTTAGGATCTATAGTCTCTTCCTTCTCTTTTGATCCCGAGTTCACTTGGACCGGAGAAACAATATTCCCTTGCTCTACTTCGTCCAAAATAGGTTTTTCCTACTTGTACTACTCTTATTCTACAGATTATGAAAACTTGCATCCCTACTTTTTTTGGAGACTTAGTAAGGGTTGAACCACTCGCAACTCTATCTTTCTACTTAAACAATGATCGATGTTTATGACCCCAAATTGAACATTGAATTGCACCGTTGGCGGTTACCACTGATTTCAAAGAATGTGACCAAAAATTATCCCCCACCTGCTGTAAACAAAGTGTAATGGAGTAGGTAAAAGTCCTTTGTCAAAACATCCTCATCAAATACTCGTGCCCATCCTACAAAATTCTTACACATATCTGTCTCCGGGTGGAGCCTAATCGGTTCACCAATTGGACTTGTCATGAATGCAAAGCCCTCCCACGCATACATGTATCGAGGCACGTTTTTAACAACGACCCACACTGACATTTTTTTCACTTCCGGCTGAGCGTCCTCTTCGATGGGGCTCCACTTTGAGATGATCATGGGGATCCCACAAATATTCCACATTCCTCGACGTAAGACTCGATTCCAAACCGCCTCGTCTTTAATACGGAATTTCACAGTTGTTTTATCAACAATAACAACATCAATCTTTACCTTTTTGTCACCCAGAGGCCAAAATATTAATTTACTAAGCAAATGAATTTCACAGTTGTTACACACCTAATTGATATGATTTCAAAAAAAATCCCATGACGAGATCTTGAATTAGAACAAATAAATGAATTAGTGTTTGTTTAAATAGGTTTTTTTTTTGTCAACGTACGTGTGATTAGAGAGATCCTAAACCACTAAGAAAATCATCTAACATTTTATGTCAAATAAAAGTAGCGGTTTTGATATCAAAAAAACGATCTAAACCAAGTGTTTATTGTAGTAAATATGTTTTTTATTGAGTCATAACAACGAGATATTGAACTCATATTTTTGTATGGCATTAAAAACTAAGTTTTGATTCTATTTGTTAAAATTATGTTGTCATTACAATTTTAAGTGTATCAAAAAAAATATTGCATTGATGCCAACAATAATGATTACAAATATGCATGGTTTTAAAAGGGGCGTAAAGGCCTTGCAAAGGCGCGAGGCGTGACCTCCACGCCACACAATAGACTAAGGCTTGGGCTTAAGGCTTGACGTGAGATGAGGAGTGAAAAACGTGATAAGACATGATAAAACGTGATGCGTTAAAGCTTTTTTGAATTCAATTTCAATAAAAATCGTATTTTTATATAGAAATGAAAAAGATTACATGCAAAGATAGTTTCTTGACTTTATATTCCTTATGTATGACACTTTTTATAAACTCAATATATTTGTAATATGATATAAATATGTAAATTGTATAAAAATTTTCAAATAATATGCCGGTCTTTAAGTTACGCCTTAAAAACGTCATGGCTCGCAAAGACGTGAGCTTTGCCATCAGCCGCCACGCCATCAACGCCTCACGTATTATAACCATGCAAATCTGCATTAAAATTGAGATAAACATGTAAAAACATTTGTTGATATCCAACGAAAAAACCAAATAAAATGAACAGGGTTTTAACCCGCGCTCCGCTGCGAGTCGCCGGGATATTCGGAAGGGATTAATTCGTTTATTTTGTCGATGTCTCTATTATAGAGATGTATAGACCATACTGCCTATGCAGCAGGTTTTTTGGTCACGTTCCATGCAATTTGTACACCATCCTGCAACAACAGAACTACATCAATGTGAAATTTAGAGCACCATGCTAAGTGGGTTCACATGCAAAAAGAAAATAAATCCTAGCACCAGATATTTGAAGTCAACTCCACAACACTAAAATGTTTAAACTCATGTTTCAGATAGCATTAACAATTTTATATTCATAATATATATTACAACAGCAACATTATAACTGAATATATATATATTGATCCTACAGGATGATTTTCCATCGCTGCAGCGAGTTTCGTTTATTGTGTTATATCTTACAGAATTTTCGATTCCCATGGTGTCGAAGCTCAAACAAATTAAGGGTTTTTTACAAAGAAAGCAAACAGACATCTAGTCATCTGGAAAAACAAATTGAGCATTTTGGCTTGCCCAATGCTCGATTCTTTCTCTAAAACGAAAACTTTGGAAATGGTCAGTAAGAACTCAAGGTTGCCATTGAAGCAAGCCAAATGTGGTCACTGCGGAGCACTCGATATGGCACTAACTTTTTCATTAGCTAGCTGGCCTTAAACAAATATCAAGAAAAGTTTATTATACGTTCAGATTCCGTACTCCAGTTATTTAATATTGGTTTAGACTATATATAATAAAGTACTGATATTAAAGGAGAGTGCAAAAATTTAGCTTCAAGTTGCTAATCCATCTCTATGAATAGTCAATTATTATACGCACCGAAAAAATCCTAAGCTGATCGGAATTGATGAACTAAAATGAGGATGAACGAAGTTACTCCATAGTTTAAAATTTTCCCAATTCAATGCTTTGCTTTCTTAGAATGGCCATTGGGAAGTTGATGATAAACACCGCGTATTTAAGAATTTTGTTACCTTTTCGTATCCTAATCTTTGTATTCAGGTATGAAACTGGAAAATATAACACAGAAAGATAAATCTCAGGTGAAATGCCACATATTCTCCTAATCTTTGTATTCAGGTCGTCTGTATTAAAAATATAAATTGTGTATCTAAAATCTGATTAAACAACTACTTGTGGCCTGTGTATTCAAAATCTAACTTGTATATTCAAAATTTGATCAAACAACTACTTTAGTGTTACTTATAACACTTACCCATAATTTACACTTTGACTTGTAGTATTCAATAAGGGAACCAACTCAACTAAAATCGTACTAGTACCTATTTTAACTATCCATAATAAATAAGTTAGTGGATATCAGTGTATACCTTAGTAGACAATAACATAATATCTTACGGATATAGTTCTTTTTTAAACTATATCAGACGATTCTTAAGCTTCAAATTTTTTACATATTAGCTAATTTCTTGCCCTCGAGGCCTCAAATAATGTCTCGATACACACATTTAAAAACAAATTAGTTAGGAATTCAAACATACATGTTGTAATGGTAGTAACTCCTAACCTTGGTGTGAAAGAGTGCATATTAGCCAATGACAACATGATCCTAACAGCCTACTCTTTCCGTCGTTAGTGTATCCAACCTGAAAATTACCAAAAATGGTGTAATGAGACTATGAACAACAAAATAAATTACGAAGTTAAAAATAGTGCTAATTTGCACACAAAATCGCAATATTACAATAACAGTTAATCTTTCTTACCCTATAGTGATCATATGATCAAGGAGTGGGCTACAATTAACACTATAATCATCACCACAGTAGACACCAAGAACAAGCAAATCTGGCATATAAGAGCATTATCGAAGATGATTGAAATATAATAGGTGAAGATGGTTCAACCACTTGAACAGTTAGGAACTCTAGCAGCCAGAAATTACCTTCTTCTGTTTGTCGAAATATCCACATAACTGTTACAAACATGTTTAAGGAGCTTTGTGATAGACAGAGGATAATGTAGCGATATTAGCTAGAAGTTCATCAAGAAGGGATGGTTAGGGTTCTATATGAGGGTAACGGCTATTTTTTGTGTTTTTTGGGTTTCGGGATATAAAATGGTCAACTTGTTTAAAATGATACTGGATTTTGGTGCGGGTTCAACGGTTGGATTTATGGGTTGTACCACTTGGATTCAAAGGTGTGGATCAAAATTTATGGGCCATGGCTTGGCTAAGTATGTGATGATCTATTGGTTTGGAATGGCTTTTCCAGATTCATACTCCTGAATGATCTGAGGCTTCTCGTTAATCATCTGCAAAAAAATTAGATTCTAGAGTTTATAAGCATAAATCGAATGGAAAGAATATGATAAAAGATGCTAACTTGAGCAATTGAGCTATGTCAGCATCCCCCCCCTTATCATACGAACCCATGCAATGATAGCTCTCATCAATTCACTTGGTACCATCTCATATGATCATAAAAAATTTAATACAGCTCTTTAGATCAAGAATATATCTAGCACAATGAATGGTTATAAAGTAAACAAAGTAAATACAATTTATTATGTTCTTTATGTTGGTATGGCATTTCGTTGCATAAAATAATTGTGTATTAAATCAGTGGCAACATATTTAATCAGAAGCTTATAACAGATGATACTAAAGCTTTGAAGATAGAGAGAACAAAAAAGACATATCAACATATTACATATGCATGATATTGATTTGAATCATACATGATCACTGTGCTTTCTTAGCCAAAACAAGCGACTTTATCCTACAAACAATAGATTCTACAGTTTATAAAGCATATATTGAATGAAAAATAGTATGATAAGGATGCTAACCTTAGCCAGTTTTAGCTAGTGTGAGCTTCTTATCAGTATGCCCGTGCATGATAACTCTTTTCAATTCACTTGGTACCTTCTCATCTGATCATAAAATTTGATAAGCTCTTTTAGTCAAAAAATAATCTTAGCACGAATGAAGGTCGTAAAGTAAATACAATTTATTACGTTCTTTATGTTGGTATAACATTTCATTGCAAAAAATAACCGTGTATTAAATCAGTGGCAACATATTCAATCAGAAGGTTATAATTGATACTAAAGCTTTGAATATTAGAGAGAATAAAAAAGACATATCAACATAATACATATGCATTATAATGATTTGAATCACATCACTATCAAGGGCTTCACACAAGAACACCGTCTATAGCATTCAGATAAATTTACGTGTGAGTAATTGTGCCAAATTGGTTTTTAAATAGTTTTTAGCATAAAGAATCTAAATCATCCCGCAAACTCCGACGCTAAAAGGTAAACTGAACTTAGAGGCGAGCTACATGATGTCGTTGTAATCAGAATTAATATTACCTTATATTTCATCACAGTTATAAGGGTTCAGGGGTGGATTCTACTGAGGTTATCTAAGTTAACACTCAATAAAAACTTTGTTGCACCAAGGGCATAATTCGAAAATACCAAATTAGTACACCTTTCCTTTCTTTTGACTCACAACAAAACTGAAAGACCTTAATTTCAATTCTTTATTTTAAGTATATTTAATTGGTGCATTTTAACATTGGGAAAAAATAATTTACATAAAGATGAAAAATCCAATATATATGAATCTTGAAATGAACCATATCACCAAATACAAGTAAACTAATAGCTAAATAGATTATAGTGAAAAAAAGCACAAAAAATTAAAATTACCTGAACCAAACACAATGAGATCCTCATGGTTTTCTTGGCTCATATAAGCAATTATTGAATCGTTACCAAATACCCACCATTGCGGCAAACCAACAATCTAGTTTTGGCTACCCCGCCAAGAATGCGAGCATTAGTAAACTACGCTCATTAAAAAACTTAAACCGCAAGAAATTAACATCATCGCCGAACATAACAACTTCCTCTTACTACATGGCGCATACCGAGCAAAACGCTTAGAAACTGGCTCTACGAAAACAGTGTTGGTCGAGTCGTGCTAATGGCAATACCAAATCACTGGTCTTTAAAAACATTTAAAAAAGATGATTCAAGGCAATACAACAAGGTATGCGTGACCTCACACCCAAAAACATGGTTTTCGAGTATAAATTAGTGATGTGAACTTTTCTTTCTATGGGACAATCGATTCAGTGTGGGCGCGTACTTCTGGCCTGAATGTCGGCTATTTGGTTCTGCATTATCGACATTCGAGTAAAAAAAATGTTGTTTCATCAACGCCGAAGAAGGATGCTAGTAATTCACACGAAGTTTAAAAGCTTTTAAGCCGCAATCGAAAGAACGAATGAAGGCGAGCAACCTCCGACTCACTTCCAGCTTGGATCACTTCTGGCTCGCGTGCGTACCTAAAATCACAACAACAATCAGAAAATAAGTAAATAGTTAGTTGGAACCTTAGTAATATTTAATTGGAAAAATGCAATTACAGGCAATGTATCAACAACTAAGATTGGCTTATGATCAACTTAATTGGCAGAGGTGTATTATCTATATGTGACTATATTTGTACACTTGTACCTGTATTTCCGAATGGAAGATAAATATAGAAAAATGCATACATAAAGTAGGCCCATACATAAAAACAGATGTTGCTTAAGTTTCAAGTAACTACATAAGTGTGAGATTTCATGTTTATTTAGTACTTGTAACAGTTATTTTTCTAATTTCATTTTGAACTTTATCTATTCTTCATGTGGCCACTAAACTCGACATTCGATGCAATTCCTAACCCGTTTATCGTGCCAAAATCGAGTACGACGCTTTATTTTATAACAGTCGTTATTCCCGGATAATATCTAGCAATGAATATAGAATTTGCCATTTTTCAATATCTCCTAGATAATATAGTCTGATCAATTATTTTGAAAGTCAACCCATCATTGCACCTCCTAATATTAAAATGATCAAACCTAAATTTGATCCAGTGACATTGGCAACCCATCATTACGACTAATAAATATACGTTAAGTGTAGGCTGAGAACATACCCGCGCAACATATTTTCAAAGCAAAACTGAATTTGTCCACTGTAACAGGCCGCAACATTTTAATATCAGAACATACCGTTGTACAACATATGTTCAGATGTTAGTGTTTTCGTTACCTCCCATGTCATTTCGAAAAACGTTTCCTTTTAAGTGCGTCTTTTTGTAGAAGTTGTACCAATGGGTCCCCTCCAATCGTTTGGCGGACCGCGAACCACGTAAAGCAAAGGCCTTTACCTATTTCGCGCTGGCCATTAACTGCGAAACACATAAGCAGATGCCTTTACTTATTTCACGCTCTCACGACTGTCACTCCCACGAACCACATTCCTATTCAAACAACACACATGTGAAAGTCTAGTTCATAGAAAGGCTGCATCAAAGTATACATAAAAGCTCCCATACTCATAAATATCAATGAATCAAATGATGTCGAACTCAAACCTTTGAGTTTGAACTGTAAGATCCCCTCTAATAGTGCCAGGTTCAGCTTGAAGTGGATATGTTGCCCTGATTAGAAGATTTTTGAGTTCGAATATAAGAGTATACCTTTCGCTTTTTTAAGTGTTGCGTGGTTCTTCAATTGTTGCGCGTTTGTCAAGGATAGTCATCGCCTGCCCACACAAAGCAAAAACCAATTCACCAATACAATTCACAACATTATCAAAAAGTATTAAAATACTTGTTCTAACATATGAACTTATTACATGTATGAATTAAAGTATCAAATATTCTAAAAAAACTAAAAACTAATCTCCAATCAAAACCAATTTCACAAACACTGGGGATGTTTGTTTCGGCTTATATAGCCTGCTTACGGCTTACTTGGTTTTGGGTTTATGTTCCATAAGCTTATTTTGAAACTTTTATGAGCTTATGTTTCATAAGCTCATTATGACATAACAGACATATAAGCCGAAAACCAAATAAGCTGTAAGGTTGCTATATAAGCTTAAATAAACACCCAGCTCACACTACACAACTAATCATATGCAAGATTAAAAAAACTAAAAACTTGAAAACCATATTCACAAACACCAATTAAGAAAAACATAACTAAAAACTAATCTAAAAAACAATTATTTTCATA
Source organism: Tanacetum coccineum (assembly GCA_026074375.1). NCBI lineage: Eukaryota > Viridiplantae > Streptophyta > Magnoliopsida > Asterales > Asteraceae > Tanacetum > Tanacetum coccineum. Next base: position 7,944 of record BQNB010088311.1, on the reverse strand, counting down.
AAAAAATGTTCATAAAAGATTATAACTCATTTCACCAAACTAAAAACCAATCTAAAAATAACAATTATTCTTAAAAAAATGTTCAATCTTAAAAAAAAACTGGGTTTTTTTATTTCGAATATACATAACCACTAAACTAAAACCCCTAACTTTATTTACAAATCTGATGGCACCACATACAAAGTTAATAAAAACCCTTAAATTTTTCAGAAAAAAAATAAAAGCAAACACTTACAAAATTAACATACTTTGATTCGACCATGCTTGAATCGAAGAAGATATTCATTAGCTCCTATCATGAATTTAGTCTGGGATTTTTAGATAGATACCAAAGAAGGTGGGTGAAGTGCTGTGCTTTATTTTTATGAGATAACAGGAAATGTGGAGGACACGTACTCTACACGTGTCAACAATAAAATAATAAATGAGAGTCTCGGTAAATGGTGAGACTGAAGAGGTGGATGAGTTATAATAAGTTAGTGGAGCTGGATCCGGGTTGGAACCTGTGTTGTGAGATCCGGGATATAAGGGGCATTAAATTTGCCTTGGGAAGACGATCATCCGGTCTTTAATATATAAGTGATAATATAATCTAAAAAAAAATTACAATATGGTGTGAATAAGACTTTGCTTAAATACAATTGACATGATCCATCACATTCTACACCACACCTATGTCCACTTCCGATATAAAATTACAGAAACCACAAATTTGCGCATTTTGCTCATGTGCGAGCTGAACGCATCTTCTCAAAGATACGCTACCACTTTATTAGTTTTCATGAAATATCAAGCTATATGTATTTACCTAGAGCTAATCCAAATGCCCTTTCGATAAAGAAAAATATGCATGCATCTACATTTTATAATTTATGTGTGTTTACGACATGGAATAACAAGGCTGAGCATAATTCGGTTTGGCTCTTTTTTTAGCTAAAACGGAAGCCGAAGCAAATATATTATTCTCTTTTCAACAAATTCAAAAACGCCTTCAAAAAAAAAATTCAAAATCAAAACCGACAATTTTTGTTAGTTCGATATCTTCCAATTTTTATCGGTTCCGGTTTTTCTGAACTTCCATAGTTCATATACTGGGTTAGGCCGGTTCGTATAAACAAATAAATTTATTATACTTGTTAGTACAAAATAGGTGACGGGGTATTGAGTGGGCTCAGATTGCTTGGGCTGAACCTTCAAGCTTTTTTGAAGTTAGATCTTGTACTAAACAAAGTAATTGAAATGATTTTCTGCACAAGTGAAAGTAAACCGTTAGCCTTACCGTGAGGACGGACCCCAAGATTAGACTCCGACGTGAGAGTGAGTACAAATATTGTTAGAGAGTATGTGTGTGTAGTTAACTAATTGATTGACCGAGACTTAAATACATAATGAACGAACTTCATGTTCGACTCAATATTTTGAGGCTAACAGGTTTCCTAGTATTTCGCCTACAATTGTAGTGGCCGGAGTGAGACCCTTTTCGGGCAAGGACGCGAATTATCTTCAGCGAATGTCAGTTGATCCGTAAGTGGCTTGCGGAAGCGACCTGTGACCGATCTGTGTCCGTCTTGTTGCATCCGGGTCGTGGCCAGTATGACCCTAGGCTTAGTTCCGGTCCGTCATGCTTATTATTCATTTAGTTGGGCCGGGGCCCTAACGTGATGGTATGATCCAGGCCCAAAGGCCTGCTATACCTGTTATACGTCATCAAGTCCCCCCAGTCTAGTATTTTTGCTGCGTGCATCGTTGTTCTGCGTGCGGTAAATATTACTAGACTTTAATCTTTTAGTGTTGCACGTCTTCCTTGCTTCTGTGACCGTTAGCTTCTCCGTAACTTTTCCTTAGCCAGTTAGGTAGGGTTTGGGTGGCGTGTATTTATCCTGACCTTTCGTTTTCTGACTGACATGACTTGAAGTCAGTTACCTAATTGTCATCACATCTGCCTTCTTTGAATCCTATTTGTTGGCTGACTTAGTGGATTACACGTGTCCTCATCTTGCTACTTCTTGCATTTACTATGCCAAAGGTATAAATACCCCTTTGATTTTTACTGTTTTCTTTTTTCTTCTTCTCTATCATTATCGCCATTGTTGAAAAACTTTCGAGCTTTTTACTCACTTTCCCACGCCCGTAACCGCTTGAAGATTCGTTTAGACTATCAGGTTAGGCTTTAACTTCTTCTCTCCAAAAATGGGTACGATTGATAGTACGAAATCCATCTTAACCCAATCTGCTTTAGATGCTCTGTGCGAAAAGTTTCATATTCCTGATACTGTTCACCCTGAACTTCCTGGTCCTAATGATAGGATCCGCAATAGTCCCACCGGTAAAATCGGTGTTTATAGCAGATTTTTTGATTTTGCCAATTACCGAATCCCACTTTCTCAGTTTCTTGTAGATATACTTGGGTATTTTTGAATTAATCTATCACAGTTGTTCGTGATTACGGCCGCCAAGATTTCCCATTTTGAGATCCTGTGCCGCGTTCACGGTTTTGTTCCAATTGTAGGGAATTTCCATAGGTTTTACATTAATTCCAAAAATAAAGGTTGGATGTCCTTTAGCAAGCGTTCCGATACTGGCCTAGTTTGTTACACTAAACCCCTAGATTCGTTAAAAAATTAGAATGACCATTTCTTCTGGGTTGATGCCTTCGTTTTCCCCCTTTCTGTTCCATGGCACAATAATAAAACGTTGAGAAAGGATCCCCCTCCCCCTCCCACACCCGCTGAATTTAATACGGAAGTGTGTGATTACCTTACTGATAATCCCGCTCCATTCAAAAAATTCCCGGAACCCTTTTTATGTTTTGTTGGCATAAGTCGGTATTATGAGTTGGATGAGAACTGTTATCCAACCTTCTGGACTGACGATGATGAGGGTGGGTGTTTTTTGTTTGCATCTTTTAATTTTTTTCCCTTGTTACTGTATCTTACTGCTTTTACTTTATGCAGAGATGGATTTGTTTGCCTTCATTCACCATGCGGATTCTACTAAGGTGCGAATAGGGGAAATAGAGGTTAGAGAGGGAGAGGTTCCGCTGCTTCAGTTGACCAGGGACCGTGTTGTTCCGCTTGCTGGTGCTAATGATCAAGGAAACAAGAATGAGGTTGTTTAGGATGAAGGTGTTCATGTCGTGAATGAGGAGAGTGGTGATGCTGCGGTAGCGGATCAGGTTGAGCAGAGTGATCATGTTGTTCACGTTGGAGGGGTTGACATCGTAGCGGATGATGAGGTACAAGCTATTGTTTCTGACAAGCCGAAAAGAGTAAGAAAGAAGAGGAAGGTTGCTGATGGCGCTGGTGGTTCTGGCCTACCTCCTAAAAAATTAAGGGAAGGTCACGGTACTTTCGGTATCGGTGCTAATACTGGTGGGAAATCTACCGCTGTACTTCAAAGTTTATTGGAAGGCAATACTTTGCATATCGAGGTTGGCGTTACGGCGGTGGCTATGTTACCTTTTATTACTTCTTTTGTGTCCCTTACGCCGGAGCGTGAGGGAGGTGGCCACACAGACTCTGTTACTGGGCCCAATCTACGTACTCAGTGTGCAGCGGAGAGGTTTGTAGTTCTATCAGACTCTTCTTACCATTCTAGTACCAATGCTACAGATGATGAAGTTACTTCTATTGTCAGGTCATCCGTGCCACCTCATCCTGTGCTATCCGCGGTTGTCGCCACTACTATTATTGCTGATGTCACTTCCGCTCCGGTGCTTAAGGCAAGCACCGAGCCAGTTCCTCGCATTATTTTTAGAGATTCCGCCTTTACAGGCAAGGCCAACCAAGATGTTGCAGGTCCTTCCCACCCCGCCAGTATAGAGCTTTCCGTGGATTCATTTTTTGTGTCGCAAGATGTGGACTCATAGACTCTTCGCGAGACATACATTCCTAAATGGAATGTTACCAATGATTCTGCTCTTGATGACCCTGATATCTGCCGTGGTGTCATTGACCACTTGGCTCCTCCTGTGCTTTTCTCCCAACTCCACAGCATGGACTATGAACAATTGTTTGTTGAATTTAATGTCAGAGCGGCCCGTCAAACATGCCTTAGCTTCAAAGTTAGGCTGCGGTTGGAGCATGAACTTAGGGGTAGGAAGAAGTTTGAGGGGAAATGTGCCATGCAAGCTGATTGGTTGAAGGAGAAAGATACAGAAATTGCCAGCTTGAAGGCTCAATTATCTCTAAAGGAGACTGAGGCAGCGGAGGCAATCCGTCTTCGCGGTCAAGTTGCTACTGTTGAGGCTGCGGAAGCTTCTCGGTCCAATGAGCTTAATGTTTTAAAGGAACGGAACTCAGCTCTTGAGGAGGAGAAGGGTGCTCTTGAAAGCAAGGTTGCGACGCTTGAGTCCGCGGATGCTACTAAAGTGGCTGAGCTTGCGTCCCTGACTACTCAAGTTGCCAAACTTACCAAAGATTTGTCTGAGTTGGGTTTAGCTTGCGATGAGCTGAGTATTAAGGCTTCTTCCCTTGAGGTTGAAAAGGATAGGCTTGTTGGTCAGGTTTCTTCCCTGTAGGGTATATGCTCTGGGCTCCGTGACGAAGTGATGGGCTATAAACTTTTTAAGAAGCAAATTGAGGCAGTTCAGGATGAGCATGTGAGGGTCTTTAGTGAGAAGGTAGCAGGGTTGGATGCTAATCTTATGGGAATGGCCCTTCACTTAGATGGGGAATTTTACCCCCATTACTTAACTACCATAGCTGGGCGAAGGTGGATCCTTAGCCGTGGCCTTAAACTCGTGGTTATGAAATTCCTGCAGTCCCCAGAGTATCTTGCCGCTTTGGGAGGGGCTATTGGTCGTACGATTGATAAGGACATGCAGGATGGACTAGCGACCGACATTGACCATGGGAAGGCCGGAAGAGTTCTCGCTAATGTTGCTGCTTATAACCCTTCCGCGGAAGCCGGTTTTGTCTTTGCCGTGAATGCCCTTCTTGATGTCGATTTCCCTCTTCTTGCTCAATTGGCGTCTCAAAAAGATGTTATGGGTCTCCTCCATTTGGAAGGTCCTGCGGCTGAGACTCCGAAAGCTGAACAATTACAGCCCTCCCCTGAGCAGCTTATGATTCACTTTCATTGTCTAGAGGACCAAGTGGTCGTTGGAGAGACTTCTTTGTCTTTTTCTCTAGACGTGGTTCATTCCCGTGTGTAAAGGATTTGAGGTGATGCCACATCCCAACACTTATCTATTACTGATGCCATGGTTCCTTTGATTGAGCCCTTGTCTGCTGAGAATTTGATTGGTGAAGCAAGTACTTCCGGGGTTCCGGCAATGACTACTGCCCTGTCTACTACTTTCGTTCAGACCAGCTCCGTCCCTCCAATATCAGTGGCTGACCCTGGAGTTTTGAGTGCGGAACAGCCTACTGAAGTTCCCTCTCCTCCAAAGATTGTATTTGAGAAAGAGGAGTTGGATACTACATCGGAGCATACTACTGCCGACTGAGCCCGTTGCCATTGTAGCGTCTTTTGTTGTCCTCCTTGTTGATCCCACTTGAATAGATCTTACTTAGCTTGTAAAAGGCTTAGTTATATTGAATAAATTCAAGACAACTATGATAGAAACTTTGATTGAATATATCAAAGACTATGCGGAATCTAGTCTATGATACGAAGAAGAATAAGTAATAAAACAGTAACAAACAAGATTGTATAATACCAAACTTTAAGCCTCAATATATTAATACGAACACTCTTGATAGTGTTAGGGTTATACAAAACCTTGAAGCTATAAATGACTAAATATGAAAAATAAGATGTATGAACTACATGCCCTAGGGTCTCCTTTTATACACCAAGGAACCCTAATGGGCTTACAACGCATTTTCTACTTGATTGCAGTCTTACGTACCTATAAAATATATAATAATAATACTACTTAGGTAAATTCCAACTATTCACCTTTAACC
>BQNB010088310.1:0-27692 GCA_026074375.1 Tanacetum coccineum | reverse complement strand
TATTGTGCTAATTAATTATGTTGGGCTTAGAGATAATATGGGTCGGTCCGGCCTATAAAATGGGTTATGGGTTGGTCTAATAAAATCCGAAGGCACCGTTAGACTCATTTTTCCATGCTCTTTCTAATGGCATGCTTGAATTTGTCTGTTTTTGTCCTTATTTTATCCTTTTCTTAATATCTAGTACATGCACATACACAAACACAAAAACAAACATATATATGCATTTTTCATTATGTTTTTGGTCATTTAGGGTCGTTTTTCAGGGTAAAAGGTATGTGTAAAATATCACATACCATATTTCTTTTGTTTCACGACTATAGGTTAATTTTTTCGTGTTTAATCAAATTTCTTTATCTTTTCATGGAAACCTCACCGAATAACAAGACTGGTTTCTTGAACCCGGAAGTAATCATAGCAGATACACACATATACACAGACATTTATGTCGTAATTTACTTTACAAAAGCATTAAAGGGTTATGATTTTTTTGTGGCACCGTACCTACACAAGTAAGATGGTACAATCTTTATCTTTATATTGTTTTTAAGTTACTTTCTTTTATAAATTTTTTTTTTGCATAGGGGTCATGTTCTTCTCATTATTTGCCCAAATCATGGAAGGGGATTCATCTTGGATTCTTTTATGTGGTAAAAAAAGAAACCCAAGGAAGACTATTATCTCATTAAACAAGTGGAATGGTAATAATATTATTTAAGTTGAATTAAGATTCACTTATGTTTTTATAAATTTTAACACAATCTGTTGCCTATTTTTTTTTTTTTCTTAGGGGTTGTTGGTCGTTTGAGTTGGGAGCTTCCTATTGTAAATTTGCAAGAGGATACGTAGGAGTGTGGATTTTATGTCATGAATTGGGTGTTCTACTTTGTGCTTAAGTATCAGCATGATGATTTCCCAAATATAGTAAGTACTTAAATTCTTTTTATATGTTACTACTGGTACCAACTCTAATTGCATAGCTATGCAAGGACTTTTTAAATTATATAACGTGTTTGCGGATCAGAATTTGTGAGTGTAAAATCACTACAAATATACCCTACAAATTTAAAGAATTTCTTTCTATGATTTGCTGGTTCACATGTTGTATATCATCGCTCTAAATTTGTGTGGTCATTGTATGGCTCAAGGGATTAGGGTGTGTTGAGATTTACAAGCTTCTGATGCAACTTTCAATCTGTTGATAGATCATTTGTAATAACATCTTCAAATCAATTTATATTCATGGTCAAACTTGTTACTAGCATGCCATGGGTCAAACGGGTCATACTTTAAGAATAGGTCGAATGGTCATGGGTCAAACGGGTTGGGTCAGGTTGACGATATATATAAACACTATCTTGTGCATTACGAGGGTTCAAATTCTTTAGAGGGTCTTTTTGTAGCGGTAGTCAACTTATAAGTTTAGGAGTAGCTTCTAAGATAATTGTTTCTGAGTTTCAAAAAGTTTCGGGGTTCTGTTACATGTAAATACAAGAATAATCAGCATAAACACTTATTTATTTACTATGGTGCATATAGCTCCCATGGGGTGATAAGATGTCATTGGATTTAAGTGAGCTAGACGTTGTCATCAATGCGTGGTTTTCATTGTGGCGCGATCACGACTGATGAGGTATGTTAATGTGTAAAGTTCATGATGTGGTTTATCTAAACTGAGACATGGGTGGTTTATTTCATTTTAATTAAAAAAATAACTGGTATTGAGTCATCAGATTGTACAGGTGGTAGGTTTTGTTGCTTGTTGATCTTGCTTATGTGTTTACTTGAAGGGATTTGTTTCTCATGCTTCGTTAATGACTCGACTCTGTCGCTTTGCCACCGCATTAATAAGCCATGTTGGCGAGCTCCGCTCTGCTTTGACTGCTTCACTTGCGGGTGTTAAAGACTATGAACCTTATTTCTTTTAGCGACTTGATTCAACAATGATGTTGTTGTGTCTACAATTTGTTGCATTCCCTGCTCGACTTATCTATGTCATGGTTATGGAGTTGTTCTGGATCATTGCCTGGGGCATGTTTAGTGACTTGTTCTTTGTACGTGGATACATCGGCAAGAAATGATGCATGGTTACTTTTGTTGGTTTAATTTCCTGATTTTTGCATCGTTCGGTGCATTCTGGAATTGTAATTTTGACATGGTTGGTTTATACACGACCAACCCGTATTCCTATGGAATTTGTTGTGGTGACTGTGATTGGTGGTTTAGTTTGATATTTTTGTCATGTCTATAAAAAAATATCTAAGCATGATTCTATCAAAAAATCAAATTAGTCGCATAAAAACTTCATTGCTCTAACAAAATGTTGCGCTTAAAATTGTCTATCTGGTAGTGTAGTCTATTATTCTATGAATATTGTCATATTAAGAATTGAATGGATCTTTTGTTCTGTTTAAATAAATCTAAACAACTAGATTAGAAACCTTGTGATGTATATATAAATACTATGCGGAATTAATCTTTATATACTCAGAAGAAACAATAAAACAATGGACACAGAAATTTTACTATATTGAATAAATCACAAAACAACTATATGTTTTGCCTAATAACTAATCTATGAATATTGATCTGCTTCTATTGTGTATCTTTGTTATATGTTTTATTATCTAACTATGCCACTTTGGATTCCTTTTATTACACAAGAAAAACACATAAATAGCTTACAAAACGCGTTAAGAGATTCCTAATAGGCTTCTATTGTATATCTCTGTTATATGTTCTATTATCTAACTATGCCGTAAGGATTCCTTTTATACACCAAAGAAGTACTAATAAACTAACGTTAAGAGATCATGCATATCTATTCCTAAAATAACTCATGCATATCTCATAAGCAATACTAATAAACTAACTAACAGTACTAACTATATACTAACATAGTACTGGCAATACTAACTATAACTAACAGTACTAAGTTTTTAACTAACATTACTAAGTCTTCAGCAACATTATTTCATAGAAGCTCTTTAATTCCTAACAATCCTCCCCTAAACTTATGATTTACCTTCAAATCTTAAGTTTCTTGAATTAAAGCTTTTTGATTTTAAGAGGATTCTTTCAAACACTTGAGCTTCCTTGCTTATTGACTTCTACAAAAATCTTCACATTCTTTTGCTGAAAAAGTACACTAACTCTGTTCTGCAATATGAGATTTAATAAACTTTATAAGCTTAGATGCCATATCACTTTCTTCAGCTTCTATCTTTAAGTTGATCATTTTGTTTAAGATTTCCTTATTCAGTGGATACTTCTTGTCTACTAACATGTTAATCTGAATTGAAGTACCATCTAAGAATAAAGAATGAACACCACTGTATTCATGTAATTTCCACCTCAACAACTCCCAATAGTGTTAGTTCAACCATATGTCATCTTCTTTATTTGGATCAAATATCATCCTGAGATCTCCCCATAAATCTAAATCATGACCTTGAAGTGGATGATGTTTATATCTTTCTTGAACCAAACTGTAGAGTTGAAATAAATCTTGTCTGTCAAGTCTTCTCAACAATGCTTGAAAATCTCCATGAAAACTTGAAGTTTCATCTGCTCTTGTAATCTTTCAAACTTTAGAATCTTTTGCTTCTGTCATTCCCAGCAAGATATATTCCCAATTTACAATATTATGTTTGTCACAAAACTCCAAATTTGCCATTTTGATGAATGAACAGTTGATGATTTATAACCTTTGAAGTTTTGTGAGAAGAACAAAAGAGTTTATATTCATTGACCTCACTCATGAAGTTTGTAATCTTGACATCCTCCCCTGTTTGACAGAATCTTTTAAAATCAAATACTCTTTTGTTGTAGAACTTGAGCTTGTTTTCCAATCTTCTGACTTTCTTTATCAAACAGTGTTAGAGTCTGAGTATGAGTCTTCTGAAAAGCATCTTCCAAAATAGTAACATTCTTAATCAATTTGGTACACAAATTCATCAATTCTATAAGTTACAGACTATCCTCTCCTCTTTTAAGAGTATAACTTCTTGAGAGATGTGGATCATTGGACTTATAGTTTTTGGCAAACTACTAGCCATAAATGGATTTGATGATTCTTTACCAGTTGCCGTTTGCCCTGGAATAGTCAATGCTTTATTTCAAAACATGATGCATTGATAACCATATAGTTTTTAGCAAACTATCAGCTATCAACAGATTTGATTAGTCTTTACCAAGAACTGTTTGATCCTAGACTAGCCAACTCTTAACCATCAAGTAAGGTGAGTTGAGAACCCTATAATTTTTGGTAAATTTTCAACCATGAACGGATTTGAAAAGTCTTTACCACAAACCATTTACTTATGGACTAGCCAATTCTTATACCTGTTAAGCATGGTGAATTGATGACCGTTTATTGTGTGATTATAAAACCAACACTAAAAGACCATCCATTCTATCATCAAAGTTCTCATTAAAATCCTCCCCTCAAATCCAACTATGATTCTTTGTAGAACCTGCAAATGTTAGTCTAAAACATAGAAAATGCAATAACAGTACTAACATAGCAACATCAAATATAAGAGAGTTAATTTCTCTTGGGAACCCAAGCCATTACTGACTTGTTTCTACCTGTTGGATCAACATAGTCAAATTGCTTACAAACACAAGATCCAGTATTCATGTAGACATGATTTATCATCTTTACTTTAGGTATCCATACCCAGTAAGCTGTAGGCTTAACAGCATTAATCCATTGTTTCCCAACAGTATTAACAGAAATTACATTAGCAGTATTAACTTTGTTATTCAAATTTCTGTTTTTAAGTACTGTTTGTCAGTAAAAAGGTCTTCTTAATGATGAATGTGCCTTTTGAAAAACATTTGTTCTTGGTTTGGCAACATTTGCAAAGGATTTGTGTACAGCAGTATTAAATGGCCTAGCAGCACTAACTGGTGTTGCTTTTCTTGAAAAGCTTTGCTTAGCAGTACTAAATGGTATTAAGCCAGACTTGGTTAGAACTGCTGTTGGAGTAAAATTCCTTCTAGAATTAGAGAAATTTTGATGATTAACCCTCATTGCATTAGTCCAAACTGGTTTAACTTCCCTTTGACTAGTCACCTTTTTCACATTGTGCAAAACAGGTTTTTGTACCATCTTTTTATCATGAAAATCACAGTCTTTAATTAGATGGTTAAAACTCCCACACGTAAAACAAGCTTTTGGTGTAAACTGAAATCTAACTCCAAATTTCTTAGACATTGAGATATTATAGTTTGTACTGTTTTTCCTAGGATTTTGATTAACTTTTCTAGGTTGATCAGCTTGCTTAGGCTTTTGAACATTAAGGGATTCTAACACCACAGTCTCATCTTCATCACTATCAGAAACCCAATCTTCCATTATTGGAGCATCTAAAGATTTCTTAACTTCTTTAGAGACATTTTCACTAGCACCCTTATTTACCTTAACACCGTATCCTTCAAATTCAGGTTGTTTAACTTTCTCAATTCCTGAGTTTGATAAATCAATACTAGGAGGTGCAAACAAGCCTGTAAGTGGAGGGGGAACAGTATTATATCCTAGACCTTTCTTATTGTTACCAACTAATTGATTTCTAATCATTTGATCCAGACTTTTAGAGGCATTTTCAAATTTTTCATTTTTCAACTGATTATCCTCTTTTTTCTTTCTTTAGTCTTTCTACTTGTTTCTTAAGTGCATTTATATCTGATTCATTATATGAAGCATCTCTTTTAAGAACAACAATCTGATCACAAAGCATACTTTCATTCTTCTTATAAAAGACCAGTTGTTCTTTATCTGAAGCTAAACCCCTTTTATAGTTTATATAAATTAGGATTCAGAACTTTCTAAGCTCTTTTTTTTTTTTTGTTTTGTTTTTTTTTTTTTTTTTTTTTTTTTTTTTTTTTTTTTTTTTTTTTTTTTTTTTTTTTTTTTTTTGTTTTTTTTTTTTTTTATATCTCAACTTATCATAATTAGACTTAAGATCTTCATAATTTTTAAGATAAGTTTTAGGGCAAGTTTTGTTGTTTTGTACCTCAGAATCAGAGAAAGTCATAAGTGCAAAGTTGTAGAAGCCTCCTCTTTTGCCATGTAACTCCAATCAAATCCAGTTCCATCAATGGCTAACATAGCTTTGGAAGAAGATTCTTCCACATTCATTGCTCTCCTTGAGTTATCTTGACTTCTGCTCCTGTTCTCTTGACTCTTCGGATTTTTACACTCTCTAGTAAAATGTCCTAACTTATAACAATTGAAACATTCCACCTTTTTCTTGTCATAACCAGCAGTATCCCTTCTATTGATGACAATCTTTTTACCAGTTCTTTGATAAAACTTTCTTGCTTTCATGCTTAGCAATGCCAATTGCCACTTTAAATCCATTTCATCTAGATCATCCTCATGGATTTGTTCTAGGTCTTCATGAACAACTTGTGACCCATTAGGTTAAGTGGCCAGATAAGCATATATTGTGGCATCACTTAGGCAAGCAGTACTATTATTAGTGCTAGCAGTACTAACAGGAGTACTACCAGTATAACATGAACATTAAGAACGTTATTTATCATCATTTGTACTACTATGACCTAAGACAAAGGCCAAATTCTGAGAGACTGAGTTTGAGCTAAAGGTTACACTTCTTTTGAATTCTGGTTCAACAATCTTAAAGTTATTGTAAAGATCATCAAAACTTATTAAACCCAGATCTGATTTGTTCCTCCAAACCATAACATGCATACCCCATTCAATAGGAAGACTTCTTAAGAATTTAAGGTTCAGTTCTTCTGGAGTGATGATTTCACCTAAGATAGTTAACTGGCTCATAATTTTTTGACGCCTATTAAAGATAGAGTCTAGTGACTCTGAGCTAGAAGCATTGAAAGTTTCATACATCTGCTTTAAGAGGGTCTTTTGAGTCTTCTTGGTGGCTTCATTCCCACCAAATCTTGCTTCTATGGCTTTAAATAAAGACTTGGCATCCTTATGTTTATTCAAAGTAAGCAGATGCTCACTTGGAAGTGTCATTATCAGAATGCTTTGGGCTTTAAGATCATTATTCTTTAGGATCTTCTCATCAGCAGTAACAGCACCAGGTATTGTTGTAGTAGATATACCATCATTGTCTGTAGTGGTTCGGGCTACTGGCTTGAAAGAGTTGCCTTCCTCTATAATCTCCTAGAGAGTATAATCTTAGAGTTGAATGTATGACTCAATCCTGAGTCTCCATGTATCATATTCACCTTGCTTGAGAAGTGGCAGTTTTGCAAGAGAATTGTTTTGGGTACTTTCCAGATCCATGATTATTGATGTAGGGAATTTACAGAGAGATGGATCTAGTTTTGCTTCTTCTAAATCAAGGTTTTAGAACACCCGCTCTGATACCACTTGTTCATCCCAATTGAATGGATCTTTTGTTCTGTTTAGATAAATCTAAACAACTGGATTAGAAACCTTGTGATGTATATATAAAGACTATGCAAAATTAATCTTTATATACTCAAAAGAAACAATAAAACAAAGAACACAGAACTTTCACTATAATGAATAAATCACAAAACAACTATATGTTTTGCCTAACCACTAATCTATGAATATTGATCTGCTTCTACTGTGTATCTCTGTTATATGTTCTATTATCTAACTATGCCATAAGGATTCTTTTTATACACCAAGGAAAAACCCTAATAGGCTTACAAAACACGTTAAGAGATTCCTAATAGGCTTCTATTGTGTATCTCTCTTATATGTTCTATTATCTAACTATGCCATAAGGATTCCTTTTATACACCAAGGAAAAACCTCTAATGGCTTCAATGCGTTAAGTGATCATGCAATATATTCCTAAAATAACTCATGCATATCTCATAAGCAGTACTAATAAACTAACTAACAGTACTAACTATATACTAACAGTTTTAACATTGTACTGGCAGTACTAACTATAACTAACAGTACTAAGTCTTCAACTAGCAGTACTAAGTCTTCAGCAGCATTATTTCATAGAAGCTCTTTAATTCCCAACATATTGTCATACTAAGTCGAGTCTGTAAGTCTATAAAATACATTTTTGGAAAGAACTTTTTGTTTATCTAAATATACGACCAACCTATAAGTCTATAATTCTATTAAAAACAATTTTAGAAAACACTTTTTGTTTGTCTAAATACATGACCAACCTGTGTTTATTTACTCTAGTACAAAGTACTTGAGAGTATGCGGTGTTGATTATAGACCGAGACATGGCTGCTTTATACATGACCAACCTGTGTCTCTTGAGAATTTGTTGTGGTGATTGTGATTTGTGGTTTTGTTTGATACTTGGCGGACCTCATTGAGGGCCAAGATGTGCTTGGTTTTTACAAGACAAAGTAAACGATGTTGCATGGACCAAGACATGGTTGGTTTATACATGACCAACCCGTGTCTCTTGAGAACTTATGGTGACTATGGTTGGTGGTTTAGTTTTGGTGGAACTCATGTGTTTTTGCTATGTAACTTATCTTCTTCCTTTAAATTACAGAATTAACGAGTTAATTCTTTGCCTGACATTATAGATAACACCTTGATCTGCTTCCTTGAGAAGTATGAATACCTGCTCTGTCCACAGCTAGGGGATAGACTTATGATTGCCGTTAGATTTGGTTTGGGTGTGTGAGTCTTTATATGCATCTAGATTATTAGTGAGGCAATTTAATTGTGGCCATGACGGTTATATGTTTAGGTTTAAGGTTTATTTGCTTTAGGGGTTTTCTGGGTAATAAGTTTTCTATGAATATTGATCTGCTTCTATTGTGTATCTCTGTTATATGTTCTATTATCTAACTATGCCATAAGGATTCTTTTTATACACCAAGGAAAAACCCTAATAGGCTTACAAAACACGTTAAGAGATTCCTAATAGGCTTCTATTGTGTATCTCTATTATATGTTCTATTATCTAACTATGCCATAAGGATTCCTTTTATACACCAAGGAAAAACCCGAATAGGCTTACAAAATGCGTTAAGAGATCATGCATATCTATTCCTAAAATAACTCATGCATATCTCATATGTAGTACTAATAAACTAACTAAAAGTACTAACTATATACTAATAGTTTTAACATTATACTGGCAGTACAAACTATAACTAATAGTACTAAGTCTTTAACTAGCAGTACTAAGTCTTCAACAACATTATTTCATAGAAGCTCTTTAATTCCCAACATATTGTCATACTAAGTCGAGTCTGTAAGTCTATAAAATACATTTTTGGAAAGAACTTTTTGTTTGTCTAAATATATGACCAACCTATGAGTCTATAACTCTATTAAAAATAATTTTGGAAAGCACTTTTTGTTTGTCTAAATACACGACCAACCTGTGTTTATTTACTCTAGTACGGAGTACTTGAGAGTATGCGGTGTTGATTGTAGACCGAGTCATGGTTGGTTTATACACGACCAGCATCTGTCTCTTGAGAATTTGTTGTGGTGACTGTGATTTGTGGTTTTGTTTGATACTTGGCGTACCTTATTGAGGGCCAAGACATGCTTGGTTTTTACATGACTAAGTGAACGATGTTGCATGGACCAAGACATGGTTGGTTTATACACGACCAACCCGTATCTCTTAAGAACTTGTAGTAACTTTGGTTGGTGGTTTAGTTTTGGCAGACCTCATCTATTTCTGCTGTTTAACTCATCTTCTTCCTTTAAATCACTGAATTAACGAGTTGATTCTCTGCCTGACACTATGGATAACACCTTGATTTGCTTCCTTAAGAAGTACGAATACTTGCTCTGTCCACAGCTAGGGGATAGACTTGTGATTGCAGTTAGATTTAGTTTAGGTGTGTGAGTCTTTATATGAGTCTAGATTATTGGTGGGGTAATTTAATTGCAGCCATAACGGTTATATGTTTAGGTTTAGGGTTTATTTGCTTTAAGGGTTTTTCTGGGTCATAAGTTTTCTTTGTGTATTGGGTAGTGGTTTTTACTATTTGTTTAATTTAACTGCTTATGTTTACATTTGTTACTGATGAATTGTTTTTTATTTGTTTTTAGTGTTAGGGTTTATCTTTTATGGGTTTATGTGAAATATGAGTTAGGTAACTTGTTTATGTCTTTACATGTGTGATGAGTTTGCTAATCAGATGACCACTAAGTTCAAGATGTCGATGATGGGGCAAATGTCATTCTTTTTAGGATTACAAATTTTCACAAAGTCCATAGAGGCACTCTTCTTTAAAACCAATCTAAATATGCTTCTGAAATCGTTAAAAATATGGCTTAAATACTATTGATTCTGTTGATACACCCATGATTAAAAACAATAAACTGGATGAAGATCTACAAGGGAAACCAGTTGATGCTACACTTTATCGTGGCATGATTGGATCCTTAATGTACCTTACAGCCAGTAGACCTGACCTTAACTATGTTGTCTGCTTATGTGAATGTATCAGGCTAAGGCCTAACGATAGTTAAGCACTTTCAACCGGTGAAAACGGTTTTTGCATACCCTTAATTAGAACCATAAACATGGTGTGTATTGAGTACTTGAAGGTTACCTTATTGTCTCTTAAGCTTATGCAGATGTCGATCAGCAGGGTGTCAGGGACATAGACATTAGACATCGGTGAAGCGCTTTAGCGTAGTTCTTAGGTGATAAAACTTGTTAGTGGTCATCTTAGAAGCAAAAACTATATAAAAAAGAGCACTGCCTTATCGTTGTTACAGGCGGAATATATTGCCTTATCTGGGTGTTGCTCACAAATCCTTTGGATGCGTTCACAACTAATAGATTATGGCTTTCAAATCAATAAGATCTCTCTATACTGCGACAACAAGAGTGCGATTGCTTTATGCTGCAATAATGTTCAACACTCTAAAGCAAAGCACATCGATATTCGCTACCATTTCATAAAGAAGCAAGTGGAGAATGGAATCGTGGAGATATACTTTGTCCGGACTGAATACCAATTGGCTAACATCTTTACTAAACCTTTGCCTAGAGGAACGTTAACTTCTTGATACGATAAGCTCGGGTATGAAAAAGCATGTCTTCAGAACGTTGAATTGTAATGTCTGGCAGAGGACGGACGAGTGATGGTGGTAACGCATATCCATATATAGATTTGTGTATGATGATAAAACCAAAAACTAATTCCAAAAAGATTTTCCTTTATAAAATTTTATAAAAACAAAAGAAAAAATTAAAAATCAGAAAAAATATATATCTATGGCATGTCTTCTGAAAATCGATAACATTTACGGTATTAGAAATGTCATTTCAATAATGATACGATGGTAGCTGTAAATGAAGTTTCAGGTCAGAAGTTTCATAAGCTTTCAAAAACATGCCAAAAATGGCTTGCTATTTTTTCAGAAAGCAACCGGGTCATCTTCTTCAGGCATGTATGGTCGTCTCAAAAGACAATTGTCCTCATAACGGGATATCCGTTTTTCTCGAGAACATGAATTATTATATTCTATTAAAGGCTTATGTTTCTTTGATACATAACTCGTCAGGGCAGGCATTTCTTTTGTAAAGATATGAAAATCTTATTTTTATTGAGTAAAAAAAGTTTTGCATTACATGAATCAGTGTTTTCAGCAATCACAAAAAGATTTTCAAACACAATTCGACCACTCAAACAATGACAACAGCTCTTTAAATAGAAAACGGGTCATCATTTAAGGGGAGAATGTGTCATCCAATAATCTTTTAAAACGGTCTTTCAAAATAAGTTACGGAATAATCGAATAAATTTTTTTTGATAATGACGGATCACAATTTCAAGGGGAGTTAATTTATATTAACTATAATTTCTTTAGATGTCATTTATTTTAAACTTTAGGGACTTATTTGTAAATTAAGACTTAGTTGATTCTCACGGGATAGATTTAAGCTTATCAATTCTTCGAACATGATCTTTAGTATATTTGCGTACTATGTTTTGCTGATTCCGAGGTATCAAAACTAGCAAGGGGGAAGGAATAGTTACACAAGAAAGATAATAAGTACACGTGATAGAATTCGTACCCTATTCTTATTTTAGGTCATTCTGGGAAGACAAATATCATAACCGCAGAGAAAATCAGTGTTTAACTTGTTACTTTTGGGTGCACTATTTCAACTACATAGGGGTAGTGATATCTTGTGGATTATTAAGTATGCATATTTATGATACTAGGGGGAAGTGTTGTAAGAAGATTTATTCTAAGCGTGAGAAGATTGGTTACTGATTCAATAAATGCTTCCTCAAACGGTTAATCACTAAGCTTATTTCTAAAAAGAAGTAGAATTAGTTGACAAAAGAGGTACACATAGGTTTGATAAGTATGATGATTCCTTTAGATAGTCAGTATTCTGCAGAAAGAAATGAATACATTTGGGACTTAGTTGACTTAGGTGTTATCATTTTGACTACTTAGAGGGAATAATTGTGACATCCGAGACTTAGTTGACTTTGGTGTTTCAATTTATATCATCACTATCATGTAAGAAGAAATAGGGACATCCGGGACTTAATTGACTTTGGTGTTGCGATATTAAATTCTTGAAAGGGTTAAGTGTGTACTTCGGATATTTGGGCTTTATACATCAAGACTGCTTGATGTGACTTCTAAGAAAGTTCTGAATCTACTTAAGAAATGATTGCTGGTTTAGAGGGAAGCTAAGACAACATCAACACAGACATCACCAAACACACAAGTTCAAGTTACATATGTATCTGAATCTATTTTACACTTAAAGGTTGAAGCAAAGACTTTTGTAAAGAAAGTTGAAGTAATGCTGAAGAGTGCTTGGACTGAGAAAGATCAGATTGATAACTTCTTGAAGGAAAGAAGGTTAATGAGGAGCTTAGAAAAGTTTGTTAGTGGGAGATTGTACGAAGGAGACCAACGGCTACTACAAAGAACCATTTGATTCTATCATATGATGTTCTCATCATTCAGGTCAAACCTCGTACATAATAATCTTGTGAAATATATATATGGTTAGTGTGAGACCTCTTATGGTGAAATAAGGTTGTGCTCGAGTATAAATTCTTTTGAGAATTTCTTAGTAAAATTAAAAAATTCAAATTATTGTACTCTGCACAATCTTATATATACCTCAAACTTGAGGTGGGTGCATTAAAATGTTTGCCTAATTGTGATTTTATGGAACATTTTTTCCCCCGAAAGTTTAATCAAATTTATATCTAAATTATCAAGGGATTAAACTTTTTGGATAAGGGGAGAGGAGGAAAAGAGTGAATTATACTGAATCTAAATTATATTGCCATGTGATGTATAAAATGGGATCACATGAACTTTACACTTAACATGTATACGATTATGGTGCACATGGTTAAGGGTGAGCTTTTAGTGATGATGAAAACTCTAAAGTGTAAATATTTTGATATTTATATCAAACACGTTGATTAACTTTTCAATGATTTTGTTTTGATTGTGATGGGAATACCCTTAAAGACGACCACATGTTCTTAAATTATGGAGTCATAAGGTGGTAGGCATAGGTATTCAAAATCTGATCCAACCAAACCAGAGGGAACTACCCAGGGTTATCCACTAGTTAGTTGTAGAAGTCTCATTAGGTATGATAAAAAGGAGAAAGTAAGTAAGGTCGCTGCAATCCCCCCCCCCCCCTCCCCCCCCCCCCCCACCCCCCCCCCCCCCCCCCCCCCCCCCCCCCCCCCACCCCCTCCCGCCCCCCCAATCGGGAATTACTACGTCTTGATAGAGCTGACTCTGGAACACAAAACCCAACAAGAGGTAGTTATGAAGTCTCAGTAAGCGTTGAAGGGGTTGATAGAATGAAAAAGAATTGTAAGGATAAAGGGTTTGGAAAAGAAAGTAGCCCTACATTTCACACTTAGAGCAGAAACTTCGGTTCAATACATATTGTCAGAAACCACATAAGGTGTTGTCTGACATTTGAAGACGGTCATGGACCCCAGTATGTGGACGCTATACTCATAAACCTCTAGCCACTCAAGGTCTCTACACAGACTCTGTTCATTTCTCACAGATTACAAGAATCGGGAATAATACCGTACTGAGATAGAGCTGACACTGGAACAAACCCAAAGCAAGGTGTTAGTTATGAAGTCTCAGTAAGCGTTTGAAGGGGTTGATGGAATGAAAAAAGAATGTAAGATAATGGTTGTGAAAGAAGAAGCCCTCCATACACTTAGGGGATAGAAAATGGGTCAATCTATAAATTAATCTGTCAGAAAAACTAAGGTGTTGTCTGACATTGAAAGTAGGTCGGACACAGAGGTGACGCTTATACACAAACCCTCCCTGCCACTAAAGGTCTCTCAACAGACTCTTGTCATTTCCTCACAAAGATTACACCATTTCTATTAACGTTATCACTCTGAATTGGGATTGATATTGAAAAGGTGGCAGTCTGCTCCAGCCTCTGATCACTAAAACCAAAGTGCACTTTGAGTCTAGAGCCAAAAGAGATCATCCATAAATCTCATTAGGACACTTGTCAAATCATGCTTGCTAGGTCACACAATGTGAATAACAACTTAACATATTAAGAGTCCTACGCATTATCCTTGTGATTTTGCTAGAACATCCGAGTGATTTCATTCACTATGAAGATAGAAATCCTGCTTGAGCCAACATCAAACAAGCTCATAGTAGGTGACTTGTGCGATTCTTTTGAATCAAACGTGTGAAATACTGGAAAGAAAGAAAAGATGGTGCGATTCTTTAAGAATCCAAACTTGTTCCAGGTTATGAGTTAATCGATTGATGAGGAATTTAAAATTGATTAACACTACTCGATGTGTCTCAAACCAAAAAAAAAACTTTTACAAGAGTCACGGCGATTGTTTTTCAAAATCAATTTTTTATTTTCATCGCTTTAGATAGTAACTCGTTGGTTCATCTTATCGTGTTGTTCGATGCTTTGAAACTTCTGTTAATGAGAACATGATGTGTTTGATGAATCTGATATACTTTGTGTTTAGACAAGATTCGATACTTCAGCTGGAAATCATATAAGGGAGAGATTCCTTTTAAAATTGAATCTTACCTGATCACAGGTCGATCCTCAATGTTCGAAGGTTACTCAAAACCAACCACGGGCGAATGACAAAGAATATTCGTCCCCGCTTTATTGCTAATTATTTTTATTGTAGGTTATTTAAAGTTGGAGGTGAAGGTACCTGATTTCTAGCTGACTCATAAGATATCGCACATATGATCATAATGTGACCAAAAATATTAAAGACACTATGAATGCTCAAGTACATTGTTTCAAGACTTCCGCTACCTGATATCGTGTCCTTCTTGAAGCGACAAAGTGTTAAGTTAAAGAAATTCAAGAAGGTAATGACTAACACAAGCTTTCAAGAAGAGAAAGGGGGGATGCATTATTAAAGCTTTCAAGCTATCAAATATAGGAAAGGTTTGAGCAATGTCGATCTAAAGTTATGAGTTCACAAGATGGCTAAGTTTAAAGATGGCAAAAAGAGATTAGCTTGGTCTGATGATCTCAAGGTGCTCAATGATCACATATTCTCTTACAAGTCAAGATAATAAAGGAACAAGCTCAAGCCTAAAGTCCAAGATCACTACGCAATGAAGACAAGATAAACGATTAACTATTACATAAAAGGACTCAAGATCAAGACAAAAAGCTTCACCGATTAATGATCAAGGTCACAAGGAGAGATCTCTACGATCACCCCTTAGGGGGAGATTGTTAGGAACACAGAAAGTGTTGATCATTTATGAGATCTCAACGATCGTCCCTTAGGGGGAGATTGTTAGGAATTCAGTTTTTAGTGAAGTGATGATCATTATCGATCTCACGAGCCTTAGTCAAAGTTAGTCAATTCAATGTAATATCTAAGTAATCTAACCGGGTCAGCTTATAGAAAGTCCAAGGAAAGCCCATAGAAAGCCCGGCCCAGCCAATCCATGTAAGTATATATACCCTCTCCACACATGGAGAGGGTGTTGGTTGTTCATTTGTCACATTTCACCTAAGCTAATATTACATGTTTCCTTTCTCTCTCTAAGTGTTCATACTAACTTATATTTCTCTCTCTAAAATTCCCGAAGTGATTCATTCCTTTTACTTGTGTAAGATTATTATACTGAGCGATACAAGCCAATAATAGATAAACCCGTTTATTAGCCATATTATATTAATCTGACTATTAAACGCTGGTTTGTTTATTTAGTGCAATGTATTTCTTATCTAGAGCGGCTATTTCATTTCTTTAGACCTTAGGTGGGACATCATACTATGAATCCTAGAATAAGTTATGGATTCCTGTCACTAATTAACGTTCTCTTATCAGATAAAGCATTTCTTTTAGTTTAATTATAATTATCTAGGGATTAAAAGCATGGTGATCTGATAAACCCTAGCCCATCGGGGACTTTACCCAACTAAGATGTTTGATGGTATTTTGATATACGGGTTATTAGTCCACTGTTCAAATCTTTATCAATTAATCAAGAACATACTTGTTGAAACATTACGGGTCACCTGTCGGTCTAACTAAGCTCTTAATTTAAAGACAAAGACAGAACCTTATTCGTGATCCTATTGGTCCATAAATATAAAACACGATATAAAGAGATATCTCAGTATCTATCTCACTTGTTAGGCGGTAACATAGACCCTAGTTGAATGTTACGGTCGCATATCACACATGGTAGACAAGTATAATGTGATAATAACTAATTTAAACTTTTCAACGATTAAATTAGAAACGATTTTTTTATAAAACAAACCAAACATTAAATCTTCATTAAGATGGCTAATACCCTAGGGTATTAGCCCATAACCATTGTAATTATACAAGCGTGATCAAATAACCAAAGTAAACTAAACGTTTTACCAAACGATACCAAAAATTAAATGATTACAAGAGTATAGGAATTACACGGTGTCTTCTATAGAATCATGATCGATGCTTGACCTTTGGTTGCTCTTCTTTTCTTCAGAAAATCATCTTTTATGTGTATGGTATGAAGAATATGATTTTGCACACCGAAAACTCATTTTTTAGTCTTCTATTTATAGTGTTTAAAAAAGTATGGATACGCCGTTTTGGTGGTTAGGGCCAATACGAGACAGTATTTAGGGTGTTTCCTTTTGGTTGACGTGCACGCAAAGTTTATAATCAATCTGTTATATCTTCCCAAAATATATTATTCGCCAAATCTCTGAATAGTTATCTTGCTGGATACGCCGTATAGGTAAACATGGATACGCCGTATTGGGAAGTGATTATACGCGTTTTCTTGTGAAGAGTTGGCGCTGATACGCCGTATCTCTTTTCCTGGATATGGCGTATTGGTCAGAATTTAGCAATCTTTAAATATCTTCGTTTTAGCTCCAAAATATACGCCTTTTAGCACGTCTTCACAAATCACTCCTTAATTACTGCAAATAACACTTTTAAGCAATTAAGTACAAATTCTTGCAATAATTATATAAAAGTAGGTAACTTATTCAGGATAAATGATGGTATAAATGTGACGTTATTTGATGTCATCATATGGACCACAAGATTTAGTCACTATTGTAACACATATAATATCATGAAAAGTATTACTATTGCACTAAGCTCATGAGACTTGCCCCTGTAAGTGTTTCTTACCGAGAAAACTTAGAGTTCCTCAAATGATTATGAGTCTGTTTGATAATCCAGTCAAGTAAGCGCTACAAACCCGAATGAGGGTGTCAACCTGATAGATCTATTCACAACACTCGTGCTTACTACGTAACTAACGGTTCATGATAGTGGGACCTTAGTCATAAGATGGATAACTTAGGCAATACGTAAATGTTTAAAGTACTTTGTCCATAAAAACAAATGAGCATGTATTCTCACCCTAAAGAAGTTCAAAACAAGTAAATTAGGAGCTATGAAACTCACCTCAATAAATGATAGTGACGAGAGTAAATAAGCAAGCTTGGTGCAAACGGTGTGACCTAATCGTGACCTAAATCAATAGGCGCTTTAGGGTCACACTGATATGTTCTATATGCACATGAGTTTTAAGAAATGATATCACCCATATAACTTGTGTTAAAGTTTTATAATTTATTACAAGTGAAAACATTTAGAAAAGGAATAAAACATGAACTTTTCTTGTTTAGTTCTAAAAACAGTTTATGTCATAAATCATGACCCGACTCTAAAAGACCATAACTCGCTCAATTTTTAATGGACTTCGATGAAATGAATTATGAGACTTAGCCCTATGTGTTAGCTTTCTAACCACTATTATTACACTCCCTTATTCAAATTTTAAGACCTTTAAACTACTGTTACAGGACGCGTGTATCAACAACTAAAATTGTTGGACACTTATCTGCATAAGTTTGTTTTAAAATACCAAACCACCTCCATAATTCATAAAAGTCTTGATGGAAATCTTCCTAAGACATGCAAGTATCTTGTAGTTATAAGAGATCTACCATAAGTGTTTAGTAAGATAGTTAGAACTTGCTCATAAGTAACCCTAATTTCAGGTTAGAAAACTCTAATTTTGTAACAATGTTTAAATTGACTTTTAACACAACAAATCTAGTAGGGTAATATGAAAACAAAGCATGACATGCTAAATAAGAGTAAAATGAGTTACTTGGGACACGTACATGAAATATAGATGAGTATGATGGTTGTGAAATGAACTTATACCAACCCGAAAGCTTAAAAAACCTAGAAATTCACCATAAAACCCTAGCAATCCTTAGCAAACCCTTAATCCTTGTTTTCCTTCTTAAGGTCAACTGGGTTTAGAGAGAAAGATGATGTGTTTGTGTGTTTTTTAGGTGAATCATGTGTTATTTATATAGCATGAGATGAGGAAGAGTCACTAAAATGGAAAAAGTGTTTTGGAGAAGGGATGGACTCATGGAGCTGTAGGTTTTAATGGCTACCAGAAAAAGGAAAGAAAGTGACTTGCAATTGGTATATGATGCTTTAGGTTTACACATTGTTATTAAGTAGTTTGAGGGAGACAAATTTTGTGGGTCTTTGATGGCTTGAGAGAATCCAAGGGGGGGTTAAAGATGGATAAAGGGAGGGGAAAAATAATAGGTTTTTAAAGTATAAAAAGTATTTGGGTATAAGTAAAGGTGGTGTATTGTGTTGTGTATGTTGTTCATGCATGCTGCATGCTAAAAAATTATTCAAAAAAATACCTACGTTGTAGTCAAGTGATACCGAATTGAATGCATATGATTATAAAATCATGATTATGAAAATGTTAATATGCTTGCTTAATGTAGACTAAACCTTAGTTTAGTGACGTAAAACATCCAAAGATGGTTCTCGTTATGGGCAGGATAACCTAACGGTTATACGTTAAGTCTATTATTTATTTGTGTAGAATAAAACGTTATAGTTTACGAATAAACGTTAACCTGAAATTATCGGCTTGTCACAAAAATTCTTAATACTAGTGTTGCATTAGTTGATAGTACAAAACCATTGTGTGATATAGCAATTACTTCTAACCCACTAGAACCAAAATCAATTCGGTTTCCAAAGCCTACTTCTCTTTTTGGTAGGTTATCGAGATTTGTTTATGGTGCGTAGATTCGGGTTGCTCAAAGCACATGACCGGGAATCTGAAGCTGCTCATCAATTTTATTTGGAAGTTTATAGGAACTGTTTGATTTGGGAATGATCTTGTTGCAATTCACGGTTACGGGGATCTTTCGTGGGGAAATATATTAATTACACGAGTATACCACGTCGAAGGTTTAGGTCACAACTTATTTTCAGTCATAAATTTATGTAATGGTGATTAAGAGGTTACATTTAGGAGAAATACATGCTTTGTTTGCAATCTTGAAGGTGTTTATCTCCTAAGTGGTTCTCGTGGAACAAATCTTTACACCATTAATCTTCACGAAATGACTTCTTCATCACCAATCTATCTCATGACAAGGGATACCTCAATAAATTCTTGGTTATGGCATAGACGTCTTTGATGAGGTGTAATTTTATACACTTTTTCAGGGTCATTTAACCCCTATAATCATGCAAAAATGCTTAAAATATGTGCTTAATCGTTTCTTTTTGTATTTTTAGCACTTGGAAGACATTTAGAGGAAATACATGTGACTTGGGCTATATTTTGGAAGAAACGGGACAAGAGTACGACTTTACACCAAAATAAGGCTTGAAGAATAAATCACAGATGGTGGAGACAGCGTCAGGAAAGCTTTCGACGCCATCTGGATTTGCAAGCGACCGCTTCAGGAAAAGTTATGATGGCGTCTAAACTTAGCCGTCATAAAGAAACCCTAGAAGATTCGACGGCGCGACGGCTTCAAGATTTATTGCGACACTGTCGCGATTGTTTTCTTATATTTACAAACTCGAATTTAAGTTTTCAAAGAGCATAATAGGAGTGGAGTTCAGCAGAGAATGATTTGTAGCTGACTTTGGGAGTATTTTAGGGTTTCCCCAACCCTTTGTACCTTCCTAAATCGCTTGTTTTAATATAGTGAAGTTCTTTTATCCTTTAATCTTTCAATATGTCTTATTGTTTGATTGGTTATTGTTCTTTGCTTATCTTTAACATGCTAGGCTAGATCTCATTAGTGTTTGCTTATGATTGCATGTGAATTGGTATGTAGATCCTAATAATGTTGCTTCTTGATTAATGTATGTGCATTTTTAGACTCTAGAATCCTATTTTACTTAAGTGTATCGAAGACATAAAGCGACATGATTGTGTAAAAAGGATTTCATCGGTAATAGTCTTCCTACTACCCTACCCATCTATGGATGATCCCTTTTAAGTATTTTAATACGCGTCTATCTACCTAGGGTCCTTGTAACATTCTTTATACTACCTTACTTGTGCGTCTCCCTAGCGAGGTATCACGTAGATGGCGTTTTCTTGTAATTCGTCATGCTTCTCAGAAATACTTACACATACATCTCAAGTGTGACAATGCAATAGAGTTAGGAGAAGCATACTAAGGATCATGCATGATTAAGTAAACACTTATCTTTTATCATACGAATTCTCTACATTAGGTTTAGTTTAATTATTAGATAATTAGTTTAAAACAAACCTCCTTCAAACCCGAGATTTTATTTGCTTTCGCTAAAATATAAATAAATACAATAATATTCTTCTTTCAGTCCTGTAGACCTTAGTTACATCTAGTTCGGACCTTCACACGCTATTCCCTTAAAGAACGATAACAACCCCCGAGTCTTGCCTATACTACACTACAAACGGTAGGTATATGACTAGGGAGTTGTATAACACTTAGTGGAGTTTCACAACCTCATCAAAGTTTTTGGCGCCGTTGCCGGGGAATAGTATAGGTTTCAAATTTTATTTAGCTTAGGTCTACTCGCTTGAATCCATCAAAGTGAGATTTTTATTTTCTTGTTATTAGCTTTCTTGTAGTCTATCTTTTCTGTACGCCCTTTGTTTTGTAAATCTTTTCGTTAACCTCCATGGGGAAAAAAATTCATAACTTACCTTAGGAGATTATTCCAAACCTAGCCATGAGGGCTACCGACACACCATTGAGGTCCTCGATGGGAACATTGTGTGCTCTTCTCTTTTTTTTTTTTGATCCGACTCCATCCGGTTGTCGGTCTGGTGCAATGCAAAAGGATGCTCATTTCATTGGACTTTTGGTCTAAGGATCCGAATCAACACCTTAAGGATTTCTTAAAACTTGTGGACTCACTTAACCTTAATGGTGATAATAGGGAAAGGACGCGCCTGTGTTTATTTCCATTTTCCCTTCAAGATCAAGCTAGCA
This sequence comes from Tanacetum coccineum, assembly GCA_026074375.1. Classification (NCBI taxonomy): domain Eukaryota; kingdom Viridiplantae; phylum Streptophyta; class Magnoliopsida; order Asterales; family Asteraceae; genus Tanacetum; species Tanacetum coccineum. Next base: position 5,925 of record BQNB010088310.1, on the reverse strand, counting down.
ATTGGCTTGAGCGTCTCCTCGCGAGATCCATCTCCACTTGGGAGGATCTCACTAACCGTTTCATTGCTCCATTCTTTCCATCGAGAAGGACTTCTAAACTTCGTAATGACATCTTGATGTTCTAACAACACCAAGGTGAATCTCTCTCCGCAGCATGGACTCGTTTCAAGGACTTACTCCAAAAAGTCCCTCATCATGGTATCGATCTTTGGCTCCAAATCTAAATCTTTTATGACCATGTCAATCCTATCACAAAACAAACCATCGATCAAGCGGCCGGTGGTAAGTTACGTGATAAAAACGATAAAGAATCTTGGGCATTATTTGAGGACCTCGCCCTCTATGACAACAAAAGTTGGAATGACCCAAGAGATTTCGATCAAACTGGTCAGGCAGTCTCTATGCCTAAGTTATCTGTGTACATTACCGTACCGTCCTATCTCATCGAGCTTGAAATCAAGTCCAAAGCGTGAAGGAATCTATCTATGCCTCCTAACCACCATTTAAGTGAACAAATCACTTCTTCTTGCGAAATTTAGTAGTGGTCCCCATGTCACTCATTAATGGCATGGAATAAACCGAGCAAGGCTTTGGTGACTATGCATCCTCGTGTAGCAACAAACTAGGAGGTAAGCCATTTGATAACAATCAAGGAACAAGAAACTTTAACGAAGCCACTAATGCTTGGAAGGACAACCCACAATTAAATTAGGAAATAACTCAAACTTTTGCAAAACCACAAAAAGGCTCGTTTTCCACCTACTCTTCCAACACACCATATGGACCCTCAAACTACCGAGCCAGTCTTGAGAGGGTGCTGAATGATTTTGATTCTCATTAATAAAAACGGTTGTCTAGCCTTTGGACACAATTCAAGCAACTACAAGATGATGCAATCAACAAAATCGACACACTATGGAAGATTGTTTCGGAAAAGTGTTGGGAATTATGCATTTCTGACTTAGTACCGCTAGTTATATTACTTAGTACCTCTAGTTGTGAAAACGATCCAACAAGTGGTATCAGAGCTTGTGTGGAAACTCTGAATAAGAAGAACTCAATTGTAAGATGGCAGAACAAGACATTCCTCCACCCACTATCACAGCAATGAAAATCCCTATCATCAGGAAGGGAGAATATGATATTTGGAGCATGAGAATGCGACAATATATCTGTCACACAGACCATAACCTATGGGATGTTATTGTCAATGGAGATCTAGAAGAAGAGCCTGCACCAACTGGAGAAACATCTGCTCCTCCTGCTCCTAAGACTGCCAAACAACTGGCTGCTAAAAGGAATCAGGAAAGAGTTAAGAGCATCTTGCTTTTAGCAATACCTGATGAATACCTCCTCAAGTTTCACAATGTTGCAGATGCTAAATCACTCTGGGAAGCAATCAAATCAAGGTTTGGAGGTAATGAAGAATCCAAGAAGATGCAGAAAAATGTTCTAAAACATCAGTTTGAAAACTTTTCTACTGCATCAAATGAAAGTCTGGACAAGGCTTATGATAGGTTCCAAAAACTCATAAGTCAATTGGAGGTTCATGGTGCTCCAATATCAAAGGAAGATATCAACCAGAAGTTCCTAAGAAGTCTTCCTCCTTCATGGAATCAAATTGCTCTAATCATGAGAAATAAGCCAGACATTGATGAGATTGATATTGATGACCTCTACAACAACCTTAGGGTCTATGAAGATGAGATGAAAAGGTCTTCAAGTTCCACTTCTACTTCTCAGAACTTGGCATTTCTTTCCTCTGAGAACACTAGCAGTACTAATGAAGTTAGTACTGCTAGTGGAGATTTTGGGGTTAGTACTGCTGGAGGAATTATGCAAGTTTCAACTACCCCATGTGCTCATGATATAGCGTGCTCTTTCTTTGCACAACCAACAACCAGTCCTCAACTTGAAAATGAGGATTTTCAGCAGATTGATGAAGATGACTTGGAAGAATTGGATCTTAGATGGCAGGTGGCTATGTTGACTGTTAGAGTGAAGAAATTCATTCAGAAGACAAGAAGGAACTTAGATTTCAAAGAAAAACGACTTGTTTCTCTTGATAAGTCAAAAATTGAGTGCTACAACTGTCATAGAAAAGGGCACTTTGCTAGGGAATGCATATTTGGAAGGAATCAAGGGAGAAGATCTTATGGTGACAATGGCAGGAGCAATGCACCAACAAGTGAATCTTCATCACATGCACTGGTGGCTCAAGATGGTCTAGGAGGCTATGACTGGAGTAATGATTTTGAAGTAGAACCAATTAACTATGCTTTAATGGCAATCTCTTCTTCAAGCTCATCAAGTTCTTCTGATAATAAGGTACAAAAATGTTCTAAACAATGTCTTGAATCTTTCAAAACTCTTCAAAAGAATTATGATAGTGAAAGAGAAAAACATAACAGAGCAAGACTAGAAATTCAGGGTTATGAGTTAGGCTTATAGTCACTAGAATCTAGGATACTTGTACATGAAAAGAATGAACAGGCTTGGGGTGAAAAATATGAGTTTCAAAACTATAAGCTTAAATGCAGAGTAATTAAAATTAACAAACTTAACCTGGAATTACAGAAAGTTGTTAAGGAAAGAGACGAGTTAAAATTAAAGATAGAAAAATGGGAAGAATCGTCCAAGAATCTTGATGAATTACTCAACAATCAAATGAGTGCTAGAGATAAAACTGGTTTAGGATATAGCACACAGTTGAATGAAATGAGTAACAATTCTGAAACTGATAATGAGATTAGTTTGAGTGTTTTTGATGTCAGATCAAGTGATGAAGAGAACACACCAGCAAATGATAGGTTCTCTAAAGCAGATGGGTTTCATGCTATTCCCCTCCTATAACAGGGAACTTCCTAACCCCAAGAGCTAGCATATCATTTGCAGGCTGCCGTTAAAAAAAAACATATCATTTGCAGGTTTAGATGAATATGCCATTAGGAAGAAAATAATTGAGTCAAAAACAATTGATCTTAATACTAAAACATCTACGGAAACAGATATTAGGAAATGGGTCTTAAAAACATATACGGAGCAAACAAAATTAGTTATGGAAATCTAAAATTATAATTTATTACTAAAGTACGTGGGAACAGAATAAAAGTATCGGGAAACTAAATATTTAAATGAAAAATAATTGCTTAAATTTAAATTAAAAATCAAAATTAAATATTCTAATTAACTTAACTTGAAAAATAAAAAAAAAACTAGAATAAAATCGGAGGTCGTTTTTTCTTGAATTTGTAAAAACGAAAAGAAACGGTAAAAACGCCACACGTCTGTGTTTTTTTTTTTTGGTTTTTTATTTATTTTTTTTTTTTGGGTTTTATTTTTTAAAGTTAAAAACGGGTCTAAAATTGAATTTTTAAGAAAAATTGATAGCCTATTACTAAAATGTTATATTTTTTCTAGACACCTAAATGACAAAAGAAATTTTATAAAAAAGAAAATTATTTTTTTTATTATTTTTGGATTTTTTTTTATGAATTTTTTTTTAAAGATTTTCAAAAAATTAAAAAACATAATTAAAAAACTAAGAAAAGAAAAATAGAAAAAGACAAAAAATAAAAGTTAAAGTTATAAATAAAATTCTTAAAAAAAATAAACTTAATAAAGGGAAAAAGTTAACAATTTCTAAAAATATGAAAATGCCCAAATTTTAACCTGTTTATAATTAGAGTAAATTAAAACTAATTAATCTAAACCTAATTTAAATTTATTAAGTTTTAAATAAACTAACTGTGGTTAACTAAAAGGATAAACAGTGAAAAGGACAAAGGACACAAGGACAAACGGGGTAACAGGCTAACTAACCACAGGGACTAACAATGTTAACTATAAAAGACGAAATTACACAAATGGTCCCTGAGGTGGACCCCGATTACAAGGTGGGTCCAAAGTGCTTATTATCAAAAAGCCAAAGAAGCAAAGCTGTTAAGGGGCTTGAGGGGAGTATTTTTCATAAAAGGTGCATAAGCTCAAGTGAACTAAATAAGCTAGAAATGTGAGCTTATGGGGCTGACAGAAACTTATTAAGCTTATGAGCTTATTTGCTTTTTCTTTGAGGTTTTAAGCTGCAAAATAAGCTAGAAACTAGTTGAATAAGCTACTAGACCTAAGGGTACCCTAAATATAAGCTAGGTCACTTAATAAGCCCTAAAATAAGCTAATATGCCAATAAGCTATATTGACAGTTTTAAAAGAAAACAGAAAAATGGTGACTTTAAGCTAGATTTAAGCTAACCTAAAGGGGGAAATAAGCTATAAGATCTTGGGAGCTTAAAGGACTAGTAAAAGGCTATAAATAAAAGCTAAAAGATCCTAAGGCTTAATACAAAATAAGCAAGAAAAATGGGCTGAGTTATGGTGCTCAGCACCAGGGTAAGGCAATACAGTGGCTAGGGGCTTTTTGGGCTTATGAAAAATAAGCTCTTATGAGCTTTTGAGTCAAAACAAACCACAAACAGATTAAAAGGGGTCTCCAATGAGCTTATTTTCAAAACCTAAGAGCTTAGGGCTTAATTAAACATGCTGGTTTAAGGGGTGCAAGTTGGCTGATTTTTAAAAATCATGCACACTAACTTTTTGACTCTTACTTGGTCAAACCAAAGGGACAGCAACAAGGTTGGTTTATTTGGCTAGAAACACAAACAACAAGCACAAAATTAGTGTGCTTAAGCTGCATAAGCAGCTTGAGCACTTAAGCTCATTTTAGCTTATTCAATATTTGACAGAAACCAAAAGACACTTAAAAATTTATTCTTACACTAAAAGCTGTGATTAAAAAGGCTTAATAAAGCCTACACACTCAGCCAAAGTTGGCTGAGTGAGCTTGACCCATGCAAAACCCCATATGACCCATTTTCAAGTTAAACCAAACACCCCCTTAATTTATAAAAAAGGTTTTTTTAACTGTTTTTTATGGGTAATTAAGCTGAGAAAGGGATCACAAGTGAGTTTTAATAACTTTAACACATGTTTATATAAGTTTAAACAGAATTAAAAGCTTTAAATTATACTTCAAATTTTGACAATGGTAATTTTCACAAACACTTCTTAACTTTTATTTAAAACTGAAAGTATTACAACATAAGCTTACAAAACAAACTGAATACACTTAAAATGCTTAAAAGAAAGGCTTAGAATTAAAATTTAGCTAAAAACACAAAAAAAATGGTGTGTTTTCTTCGGCTTGCTCTCTTCTCTTTTATACAAGTCTCCAGCCTTTACTTGGACTTGGGTTGTGTTTCTTGTGAGAGTAGGAAGCAATCCAAGCAATCCCAGCCCTCCATATGCCTTGAAGACCATCTCACCATTGAAGGGGGGGTACGGGGTTGAGTGTTTGTGCCAGGGAGAGGGTTATAGGGGTAGGGTAAGGTGGGAAGAGGTGAGGGGTGAGCTGTAGAGTGTACTAAGGAGGTGGTTTTGGCTTGAAACCGTGGGGAAAGGCTGTATGGTTTTTGGCGGGTACGGGGGGTGGGTTGCAGGGTTTAAACGCGAAGAATGGGGAAGAGGCACAAATGGCCCCCCATCTTTCCTTCTCTTTTCACTTTGTTTAAGCTGAGTTTTCAGTTATAAGTTAGTTTGGAAAGTGACCATTTCGGCCCTTGTGGTTTATAACTAAAAGAAAAAAGAAGGTTAGGGACAATTACAAAAATGGTCCCTGCTGTTTTTTTACTAAAAGAATTAAAGGGGTTTTGGTTAATTGCAAAACCAGCCCTTGTGTTTTATTTCTTTTGTTTTCTTTATAAAACAACTTTTAAAACTTGGCAATTTTGGCCCCTAAAGTTTAATAAAAAAGGATTTTGGGCTTTTGTTGGGCTTGGGTTTTTATTGGGCTTGTATTGGGCTTGTATTGGGCCCACTTGAGTGTGTCTGGGCCCAATAAGGTTTAGGCTTATGTTATTGGGCTTTTTC
>BQNB010088309.1:17500-27693 GCA_026074375.1 Tanacetum coccineum | reverse complement strand
TCCTATAGCAAATGTGACCGGCGATCCTTATCGCTCTGTATCTACGAGAAAACAACTCAAAACTGATGCCATGTGGTGTTACTTTGATGCCTTCCTAACTTCGGTAGAACTAAAGAACTTTAAACAAGCAATGACCGAACTGTCATGGATCGATGCAATGCAAGAAGAAATTCATGAATTTGAAAGACTTGAAGTTTGGGAATTGGTGCCATGTCCAGATAAAGTGTTTTTGATCAAACTAAATGGATTTATAAGGTCAAGACGGATGAATTTAGCAGGGTACTAAAAAATAAGGCTAGACTAGTTGCTCAAGGATTCAGGAAGGAAGAGGGAATCGATTTCGAGGAATCATTTGCACCGGTTGCTAAAATAGAGGCCATCCGTATCTTCGTAGCAAATGCCGCTCATAAGAATATGACGATCTACCAAATGGACATCAAAATGGCTTTCTTAAATGGCGAGCTCAAAGAAGAGGTATACGTTTCTCAACTAGAAGGATTTGTTGATCAGGACAACCCATCGCATGTGTATAAGCTCAAAAAGGCCCTGTACGGTCTTAAACAAGCACCACGTGCATGGTACGACATGCTGTCAAGTTTCCTCCTTTCACAACATTTCTCTAAAGGTGCAGTTGATCCGACGCTCTTCCACGGAAAGCAGAGAACGACTTATTACTGGTACAAATTTATGTTGACGATATAATATTTGCATCCACTAATACTGCTATGTGTAATAAGTTTGCTAATCTGATGACCACTAAGTTTAAGATGTCGATGATGGGGGCAGATGTCATTCTTTTTAGGATTACAAATTTCTCAAAGTCCCAGAGGCATCTTCCTAAACCAATCAAAATATGCTTCTGAAATTATTAAAAAAAATATGATTTGCTAACTAGTGATTCTGTATACACACCTATGGTGGAAAAAATAAACTGGATAAAGATCTACAGGGGACACCCGTTGATGCTACACTTTACCGTGACATGATTGGATCCCTCATGTATCTGACATCCAGTAGACCCGACCTAATTTATGCAGTCTGCTTATGTGCCTGGTATCAGGCAAAGCCTATCGAAAAGCACTTAAATGCGGTTAAACGGATCTTTTGATACCTAAAGGGAACCATTAACATGGGTCTCTGGTACTCGAAGGATACTGGTATGTCTCTATCAAGCATTTGCATACGATAACTCATGCAGGGTGTTAGGGGACACTAGAGCAGTACATCAGGAAGCCTCAATTCTTGGGTGAAAAACTTGTTGTGGTCTTCTAAGAAGCAAAAGATACTGCGAATTCTCAATACAGAGACAGAATAAATTGCCTTATCTGGGTGTGTGCTCAAATCCTATGGAGGCCGTTCACAGCCTAACATATTATGGTTTTTAATCCATTAATATTCATTCTGTACTGACGACAACTAAAGTGCAAGTTGCTTATGCTTTAACAAAACATTCAACTCAAGAGCAAAGCACATCGATGTACGCTACCATTTTATAAAGGAGCAGGTGGAGAATGGAATAGTGGAACTTTACTTTGTTCGGACGGATTATCAACTGGCTGACATCTTTACCACAACCCTTGCCAAGAGAAATATTCCAATGTCATAACAAGGTTGCCTCGGTATGAGATGCATGTATTGAAAACCATAAAACGTCTGATAGAGGATGAGGCGAGGTAAAGGTGTTTGTCGCGGTATATCCTGTATCATATGTACATAAGAATAATTAAAAACTAAAATAATTTTTCTTTTTTAATATTTTTCGCAAAGAAAAAAATTAAAAAAATCAGAAAAATTTAAAAACATGTATCTCTGGCATGTCTTCTGAAAATCAATAACATTTACGGCCTTAGAAGTGTCATTTAATAATGACACGAGGCTGTAAATGAAGTTCGAGCAGAAGTTCAAAAGCTTTTAAAACATGCCAAAATGGCTTGCTATTATTTTTTATAGCAACCCGGTCATCATCTTAAAGGCAAGTATTTCAAAAAGAAAACTTGACCTCACAACGGGAAATTTATCTTTCTCGGGAATGAATTACTTCATATTCATTCAAAGGCTTGTGCTTACATTGCAGCACAACCCGCGCTTTCTGTATTCCATAAGTGTACGTGTCAGTGCGCTTATGTGTTATAATAAGAGAAATCTTATTTTCTAAGGTGTTGTTTTCAGAAATAAAACATTAGTATTAGAAATTCATCAAAAAAATCATTTTAAAGACATTTGTCCACTCAAACAATGACTACAACTCTTTAAATAGAAAACGGGTCATTGTTTGAGGGGGGAAAATGTCAAATATCTTCTTCATGAAATCAGTTTGTGATAAATGTAAACGGTTTTAAACAATAACGGGTTAACAATTAAAGAGGAGTTAATTAAGTTTAACTTATGTGAGCCTTAGCTGTTATGTGTTTTTTGCCCTTGTTGGGAGCAATAGCAACAAAATAAGTTTGCTAGATATGAATGATAGTTAAAACTTCAGAGACTTAATGTGCTAATTGTTAAACTTTGATTTGCCTTAGAAAACTTGTCTACACAAAATGCATAAGGATTAATAGTTCAAGGAGCATTTGTGTCAAACTCTTAAAGTTCAAACACAAACACCCCTTTGTCCCGTTTATTTCTCCTACACACACACAAAACAATTCCAACCATTTTTGAGCTTAAGGTAAAACTAAAATTGTGTTTTTTACATCCTAACGTGTTCATGATCAAAAGGAATTGATCGATTTCAGTCACTAGAGCTCGAAAACCCTAAAACTTGATTTTGGGTTCATCAAAATCAAAAGTGGGCCAAAGTTGAAATTGATTGAGGGGTTTTGATCCTCATAGGATATAGATGACCCGTTTATAACGTTTTTTGATGGGGGATAAACATAGATTAGTGTTGGGACTTAAAAGACTTCATGGATTTCTTAGATGTTTACTGTGCTTCAAGTACATAATGGAAATTATGCTAAGTGGTTAGTATGGTAGAATAATTTAACCACTGCTAGTTACTAATGTTTAGTATAATTTAGTACGATAACATAAAGTTACTGTTGTTTAGTTGAAGTTAGACTGCTCTGTGTTAAAGTCTAAAAGTATAGCTAAGTTTAGTGCTGTTAGTAGTAAAACTTAAGACTGCTAGTACAAGTTACTACTATTAGTGTATATTAGTACTGCTAGTACTATGTTATACTGCTTAGTTTTTTAGTGCTGCTGTTGAAATTTACAATTGTTTGAAGACTTTTATACCTGTACAGAGATTAAAGACGAATTAAAGAGATAAAGATTGTTTGGAGAACAAGAATGCATGTGAAGATAAGTGTTTAGATATTTATGTACAAGATATATATAATGTATTTATTTAGAAAATTACGTTTATGTTTAGAAAAGATTAAGATATCTTAGGAATATATTGTAAGCCGACTAGGACTCCTTAGTCTATAAAAGGAGGCTCTAGGGCATTAGTTGCGATATCACAAAACACGCAGTCATATCATTATCAGTTTTCATAGTTGTCAAAGTCGATTGAGAAAAACTTCAAGGTTGTAAACCCCCGTACTAAGTTAAGAGTACTCGTATTATTAATCTAATAATATTGGAGCGTTTGGTTATATCTTTGTTGTTCCAGATTATTGTTTCATTGATTTTACTTCTAGAGTATTAAGGTGTAGATTCCGCATACACTTTAATATACATACAAAGTTTCTATAAAAAGTTATTTTGGATTCATCCAAGGTAATTTAACCTTAGACAACCTAAGGAATCAATCTAGGTTTGGGAACAACACGTGGTATCAGAGCAATGTTAGCTGACTCTAAGTTACCTACCACATTTTGGGCTGAAGCAGTTTCTACTGCTTGTTATGTACAGAATAGGGTCTTAGTAGTCAAGCCTCATAACAAGACACCTTATGAACTTTTTAGAGGTTTTAAACCAGCTCTAAGTTTTATGAGACCATTTGGTTGTCATGTTACTATTCTTAATACTTTAGATAGTTTAGGCAAGTTTGATGGCAAAAGTGATGAAGGTTTCTTTGTTGGATATTCTTTGAGTAGTAAAGCTTTTAGGGTATACAACACTAGAACCAAGAGGGTAGAAGAAAACTTGCATATTGGGTTTTTAGAGAATAAGCCTATGATAGAAGGGACTGGTCCAAAATGGCTATTTGATATTGATTCTCTACCCAATTATAAAACTAGTACAGTTACTGCAGGTACAGTTTCTAATGTCTCTGTAGGTAAATCAGAAGAAAACAGTCAAGATTCCATTGTGATGCCAATTTGGAAAGATACTTCATACTTTGATTCACCTACAAAGGATGTTGATAATGGTGAACCAAAAACTGCTGATGATGCTCAAAAGCAGGTTGAAGATGGTCTAAATAATGAGAATGCTGAACAAGAAAGGTTTGCAGATGATAGCAGTACTAAAGATGTTAATGTTGTTGGGCAACAAGTTAATATTGCCAGTCCTGATGTTAATATGGTAGGTCTTAACCTTAATGTGTGGTCTATCAGTTTGTACATGTCAAGTCCAATGAAGAAGACGACACTGAAGAAGAACCAGAAGTTGATTTAGGGAACATTACAAATTCCTATATTGTTCAAACCACTCCATATACAAGAATTCATAAAGATCACCCAATTGACAATGTGATTGGTGAAGTGCAGTCAACTGTTTCAGACAGAAAGAATGTCAAAACTACTTCTATCTATGGGATTTCTCAGTGATGTGTATGAGCAGAAAAACACATGAGTACCCTAATACATGTTTATTTGCTTGTTTCCTTTCATAGATTGAACTAACAAGCATTGCTAAAGCTCTATTTGATTCATCCTGGGTGAGCATGCAGGAAGGATTCTGCAATTCATAACTTCAACAAGGTTTGGTTACTGGTGGGATCTCCCTAATGGGAAAGAAGCCAATTGGAACATAAATAGGTCTTCCAGAAACATGAAAGATGAAAGGGGAATTGCGATTAGGAACAAAGCAAGGTTAGTTGCACATGGTCACAGACAAGAAGAAGGTATTGATTATGAAGAAGTGTTTGCTCCTATGGCAAGAATTGAGACAATAAGATTGTTTTTGGCCTATGTTCTTTTATGGTTTTTTGGTATATCAAATGGATGTAAAGAGTGCTTTCTTATATGGAACCATTGAGGAAGAAGTCTATGTTACTCAACCACCAGGATTTAAAGATCTTAACCATCCAGACAAAGTTTACAAGGTGGTCAAGGCACTTTATGGTTTGCATCAAGCACCAAGAGCATGGTATGAAACTTTGGCTAACTATCTTTTGAGCAATGGGTTTAAAAGGGGCAAGATAGATCAGACATTATTTATCAAGAAGCAAAAAGGAGATATTTTGCTTGTACATGTCTATGTAGATGACATTATCTTTGGCTTAACAAACAAGAAGTTATGTACTGGTTTTGAGAAGCTAATGAAAGATAAGTTTCAGATGAGTTCTATGGGAGAACTAACTTTCTTTCTAGGATTACAAGTACAACAGAAGGAAGATGGAATATTTATCAGTCAGGACAAATATGTAGCTGAAATTTTAAAGAAATTCAACTACTCTGATGTGAAGTCTGCTTCAACTCCTGTTGATTTGGAAAAACCTTTGGTCAAGGATGGAGATGCTGATGATGTTGATGTACATCTCTATAGATCTATGATTGGGTCTTTGATGTATCTCACTGCATCTAGACCAGATATCATGTTTGCAGTATGTGCATGTGCTAGATTTCAAGTTACTCCTAAGACATCACATCTCTTAGCAGTCAAGAGGATTTTTAGATATTTGAAAGGCAAAACTTTAAGCCTTTGGTATTCTTGGATTATCCATTGAAATGGTTGCTTATTCTGATAGTGATTTGCTAGAGAACTCAAGATAGGAAGTATACACTGGAGGTTGTTAGTTTTTGGGAAAAAAAGTTGTTATCTTGGAATAAGTGTAAGAAGAAAATTGTGGTGCCACTCTTTAACAACTGAAGCTGATATGTGGCTGCTGCTAATTGCTGTGGACAAGTACTCTGGATTCAAAACCAATTGCTGGATTATGGGTACAATTTCATGAACACTGTCATTAATATTGACAATAACAGTACTATCTGCATTATTGAAAATCCTGTTCAACATTCTAAAACAAAACATATAGAGATTAGGCATCATTTTATAAGAGATTGCAATACTAAAAAGTTAATACAAATGGTTAAAATTCATACTGATTATAATGTTGCAGATCTTCTTACAAAAGGTTTTGATGCAGGAAGATTTCAGTACTTGGTCTCAAGTATTGGAATGCTTAATCCTTAAATGTCTATATCTCTTTATGTTTTTGTAAAAGTTTTGTAAAGGATTAATACTGTTAGTCTTCTCAATTAGTACTGCTAAGTATAATTAAAACTGCTAGTTATACTTAAGACTGCTTGTTAAAACTGTTAGTCATACTTAATGCTGTCAATAAGAAAATACTTTGGATCTTGTATTTTTGTGCTATGGACTAACATCTGCAGGTAAAGCATATTGAATATCTGATGATGAGTGCTTCACCTTTGAAGAAATGTTTGAGAGAAAGTTCATGATCTTGGATCACAGTGTTTAACTTTTATTCATGGGTTATGCATAAATATGGATCCTCATGAATTCCCACATGTCTATCTAGTCTTTTCTAGTGTGCTTGTGATGAATAGAGGCATGTTGTTGTATAATTATTAAAGACAAAGTTAATGCTATTAGACTTCTATTAATACTGCTAGGCAGAAAATTTCTACTGCCAGGCAAAAGTTAATGCTGTTAAGATGACATGGGAACCAAAGTTACAACTGTTTGACCAAATTCTCATCTCTTGAAGCATTATTTAAGGGGAGGCCTATTATGTTAATATGTAGTCAAGCATGAATGGAAGGATATGTTATATAAAATGTATGTTCAAAGAATCAAAAGCATCTAGGCATGTCAAAAGAGGTGGGGACACCAAGATACCTCAGTCTAGTGGTCCCCCTAAAAAAGGTTGGTGATGAGGCTGTCCATAAGGAGTTGGGTGACAGAATGGAAAGGGCTGCCACTACTACTTCTAGCTTAGAAGTAGAGTAGGACAGTAGTAACATCAAATAAGACCCAATCCATGGCAACACTCAATGGATCAGCTCCTTAGGGAATTAGTTCAGGTAGTGGTCCCAGGTGCTAAGATACCATATTGAGGGATGTGAATGCTCAAACTAGGTTTGAGATTACATCTAAATAGTCCAATGATCCACCTCTCTCAAGAGGTTACACACTTGGAAGTGAGGAGGACAGTATGAAACTATTGGAATTGATGGAATTTTATACACAACTGTCATATAAAAACAGAAAGAGTATTTTGGTAAGCCCAAACAAATGAGAGGTTAAGTGAGCTTAAAATAGAAAGAGAGATGTGTGCATAAAAATAGAAATGAGTGATTATGTGAGCAAAAAGAATTGAGAGATAATATGAGCATAAAAACAGAAAGAGAGTTTGTGAGAATCAAGTTTGATGATGCGAATTTCTTTTTGGAATGAAATTTGGGTAATTACTGGGTTATTAAAGTTAATGCTGCTAAGCATACAGTTTCTACTGCTGGTATACTTTACTGCTGCTAAGCTTATGTTGGGTTCAGTTAATGCTGTAAGGCATATGTTAATGCTGCCAGTTCAAGTTCCTGCTGCTGAGGGTGTTTTTATAAATACTTTGATTAAGGGTTTCACTTACTTCTTTATTCGATTTCATTCATTTAATTACTCTCTAAACATAAACCCTAACTTAATTTTCATCTTTGATCATCAACATCATCATGTCAAGCCCTAAGTTTACTGAAACGCACAATGTGGTCGCGTTCTTTGAAAAACCTGTAGAAAATGATGGGTTTGCAAAGATAATTGATTTCCTAAAAGCATGTTCTGTTCATTATGCTTTAACAGTTAATCCAATCATCTACACATCTTGTATAGAACAATTTTGGGCAACTACTAAGGTACAAACAGTTAATAGAGTGAGTCAGTTACAAGCCCTAGTTGATAAAAAGAGGGTTATTGTTACGGAGTCAAGTATTAAGAGAGATCTTCACTTGGATGATGCAGAAGGTACTGATTGTCTTCCAACTGCTACTATTTTTGAAGAACTAGCACGTATGGGGTATGAAAAGCCTTCTCAAAAGCTTACTTTTTATAAAGCCTTTTTCTCTCCATAGTGGAAGTATTTCATTCACACTATTACATAATGTCTAAGTGCTAAATCCACTGCATGGAATGAGTTCAGTTGTTCAATGGCTTCTTTGATCATATGCTTGGCAACAAATTAGAAGTTTAATCTGTCGAAGTACATTTTTGATGCTATGGTGAAACACTTAGATGGAGGGGTCAAATTCTTGATGTATCCACGTTTTCTACAAGTTTTCCTTAATCAACAACTTGGAGATATGTCAACTCATAAGAAGATTTTTGTTAATTCCTTTCACACAAAGAAAGTTTTTGCTAATATGAAGAGAGCTGGAAAGGATTTTTCTAGGAGAATAACACCTTTATTTGCTACAATGATGGTTCAAGCTTCTGAAGAAGTGGGTAAGGATTCAGGTCATCCAACAGATTCCACTCAAGTACCCATTCTTGATCAACCATCTACATCCTCTAAAACCAAGAAGAAACAATCATCTAAGAAGACTTAGACACAGGAGGCAGAGGTTTCTCAAGATGAGACAGAACATGAGGAAAGTGTACCCACACCTTCCACTGATCCACAACCTAGTGGTGAGGATAGCATGCAACTAACTGATTTGATGGTTTTATGTACCAAATTGCAAACACAGGTTCTTGATTTAGAAAAAGCAAAGGATGCTCAAGGAAAGGAGATTGCTGCTTTGAGGAAGAGGATCCAGAGGTTGGAAAGGAAGAAAATGTCAAGACCTACAGGTTTGAAGAGACTCAAGAAAGTTGGTATGTCTAGGAGAGTTGAGTCCTCTAAAGATCAGGAGAGTTTGGGTGCTCCTGAAGATGCATCCAAACAGGGGAGGAGTATTGCAGATCTTGATATGATGTAACTTTAGTTGATGAAACTCAAGAAAGATAGGATGATGAATTGATGTTTGATATTAGAGTTTTGGATACTGATGAGATGCTTGTGGAAGCAAAAGTTGATGAGAAAGATGAACAGAGTACTAAGCTTGATGATAGTACTGCTGGTGAAGCAGTTACTACTGCTAGTGTTGAAGATAGTGTTGCTCCTACAACTATTGAGGAAATCACTTTGGCTCAGACACTTATTCAGATCAAAGCAGCTAAGCCTAAAGTTGTTACTACTGCTGCTACAACAACAACAACTACAAGACCCAAGGCTAACAGTTTCTGTCAAACAACCCTCAGTCAAAGACAAAGGAAAAGGTATCATACAAGAGCCTGAGAAACCTCTGAAAACAAAAGAACAAGTTGCTCTTGATGAATAAATGGCAAGAAACATTCAAGCTCAGTTGGATGCTAAAATCATAGAAGAAGAAAGGCTTAAAAGGCAAAAGCAAGAAGAAGCCAACATAGCATTGATTGAATCATGGGAAAATACAAAAGCTATGATGGAGCAGATAGATTTACTGCTGAGAGACTCCAAACAAGAGAAAGAGAGGAGTTGATAGATGAAGAAAAAGGAAAACTGTTTATGGAATTAATAGAGAAAAGAAGAAAACATTTTGCTGAACTAAGAGCACAAGAAAAGAGAAACAGACCTCCTACCAAGGCACATAAGAGAACTCAAATGTCTACCTATCTTAAGCATATGGGTGGATACAAACACAAACAGTTAATGGGAAAGAGCTATGATGAAATTAAAAAGTTGTTTGACAAGGAGATGAAGAGGGTAAATACCTTTGTGGCTATGAGTTCTGAGGCACAAGAAAGCAATGAAAAGAAGGAAGAATGTAGTAAGGAGAAAGCTAAAGGCAATAGAAAGAAGATGCTTGGAAGGAAAAGAGCAGGGAAAGAGCAACAACAAGAATCTTCAAAAAAACAAAGAATGGAGGAAGACAAATAGACAGATAAGTTGAAGAAGTTGAAGAAGATGATGAAGCTGAGCTGAAAAAGCATTTGGTGATTAAAAAGGATGATGATATAGCAATTGATGATATACCACTTGCTACCAAACCATCAGTGATTGTTGATTACAAGCTTCTTAAAGAAGGAATAATGGTTAATTTATCAGT
>BQNB010088309.1:0-12500 GCA_026074375.1 Tanacetum coccineum | reverse complement strand
ATACTACACCATTTATAAAACAACACAAGGACTGAAATTTCAAACTCTCCAAAGTTTAAAAGATTTTTACCCATTTTTCAGTTTTAAAAAGGCGCGAAGAACAATTTACTGTTCATCGTCGTCTCCTTTTACCAAGCTGTCAAATCAAGGGGCTTTCTACAATTGAAGGGTGATTACGTCTATTCAAGAGCTCCTAAACACAATGGCAAGGTTAATTCAGTCAAATCAAGGACTTCATTAGCTCACTCTCAAGCTTAGGACACGTCAGTTATGGAGAAAGAACACATGGATGTGGGTTTTGCACTCATTTCACTCAGAAAAGAAACACAAGTGAGCCTCAAACGGATTGCCAGCTTGGCAATCCGTGTGAGGTCACTTTGTGATCTAACGGCTCATAATCAATAGCCAATGATTGAATGATTTGATGGCTAGGATTCAGAGGAGCGTGTGCATCAAGAGAGGCTAGAACCTTCTTTGGCAGCCTATAAATACCCTCACAAATCACACACACATCATCATCTTTCTTTTCTAGTTTTTAGCCTAGTGTAGTTTTTAAAGCTTAATGTAATTTTGATTTAAAATCAGTTGTAATTTCTTTTTTTTAAGTAATGTAATTCATTTTTTATTAATGAAATTTAGTTTAATTTTGTTATAAGCTCTATTTTCTTTTAACTCTTTTTTTTTATTTTTTAAGGCTTCTAGCAATAAGCCTATCTGCTCAAATAAGCTAAATAAGCTATATTAAGTCTCAAGAGTCTCTAAGCTTCTTGATTTGAGCTTAACCCAATCTAATATACCTTAACTTTAAAATCTGAAGTTACATTACCTTTGCTTATGGCTGTGAATTCTTGGAACGGGAGATCTAAAAATGGAAGGAAATCTCAAGGTTTTTTACCTAGTCTATTTATAAGCTAGGGAGGATGGTAGATAAGCTCTCTAAGGATAAAGCAGCCTTGTTGAGCTAGGCTAATTGTAAGTCTCTTTTAATTTTATTGTCAATTTAATTTCTTGTTTAGTTTTAACTCAAGTGCTTATTTTATATTATTAATGTATGCTTATTTTACTTAATCTGTCGCTTAGTATTGCTTATTTGTGTTTCATCTGTTATTAATCATATTAGCTTATCTGTTTTTGCTTATAATAGTTTAGATCATAGTTTTATAAATAATCTTTCATAAAACCATAAAAAACCAAAAATATTAGATAGCATACTTTAGACCTTTAATTCTAGCTTAATTCAGTTGTTACTTTATGTTAATTAAGCTAGTTAAAAGCTTGTTTATGATCTGATGTCAAGGGTTTAATAAGTAGATTGATCTTAAAAAGGCTTTTTCTAAACTGGCATGAAATTCTTAAGGGGTGTTTTGGCATAAGCTGAGTTATTGACCATCAAAAGTCAAGTTAAAAGTTGTAGATTTGCTGGGTCAGGCTTTTAAATCATTTTTAAACATTAGTTAATTGTTTTTAAAAAGTTAGTTTTTCAAAATCTTCTAATGTTTGAACTTTTTTTCATAATTCCATGCACCAGGGGATTTTCTCTTAGTTTTTGTTTATGAAAACTTGAACCAAGCCACTCAGGCTTGGTTATATTTTGATTTGTGTTTACACACTCTCCTTGAGAGTGTCTAAGTGCAGGTTTACCCTTAAGGTCACCTGCACTATTGTTTTGCACTTGAGTCAAGTGCATCAGCAGGAACTAAGCTGTTCCTGCTGTCACTTTTTGCTTAATTTTTAGCTAGGTAATCATAGGTTTTAGCTCTTAAGGTTAGAGTAGGATATAGAGTAGTTACAGCTTAATATAGATTAGGACTTAAATTTTATTTTCTAGCTTATTTTCCTAGCTTATTTTGCTGTCAAATTTCAACTAAGAAAACCAAAAAGACCAAAAACAGTAGGTAGATGTAATTAGCTTTTTAATATCAAATCTTAGCTTAGAAAATTAGTTTTTTTATTTTAGATTCTAGCTATAAGTTGTTTGATATAAGCTGCATAAGTCAGGATCGGAATTTGCTATTATGCATTTGCGTTTATTTAGTTTTTTTTGAACCTTTTTTTGGCTTTTTCCTGAGTTTGTTTTACTTTGTCATTTATTTAAGATAGGATTCGGAGTTAGTTAGCATTTAGCTTTTACATATTTGCTTTAGCAATACATAAGCTGTCCATAACTTCTTTTGTTTTCAAATTTAAGCTTAATTTGAGCTTAATGCAGCTTATTTAGTAAAATCAAAGGAAAAGGGCTCCTTTCTGTAAACAGCTTAAAGATAAGCTCATTTTGAGCTTATCTTTGGATTTCAGCTTATTGTGCTTTCATCAAAGTTGATCACCACACCTTGTTCTTTAACTTTGCTTTTATAAGTTTTCCTAAATAAGTTACTTTTAAATTTCAACTTATTTTTTAGGTTTATGGACTTAGGGTGTAATCGGGTTAGGCCTCAGGGTAGGTTTTGTAACTTTCTCATTTGTTAGTTAACTCAGTTAATCCCCCGTTTGTCCTTTTGTTTTCACTGTTAGTCCCTTAGTCCTTGCATAGTTAGTTCTTAGTTAAGTTTCTTTGTTAGTTTAATAATTTTAATAAATAATTAGGTTTAGTTTTTAATTAGTCTAATTAAACTTTATTTAAAAAGTTAAAATTAGGGCTTTTTATTTTTATAAAATTTCTTATCATTTTCTCTTTTTAGTATAATTTTTATAAAAAATTTGGGTTTATATGTTAGCATTTTTTATTATTTATAAGCTTTTTAATTAGTTTTAATTTTAGAAAATTCATATCCTAAAATCTAAAAAGTCAAAAATAGTGATTCCTTTTTCTAAAATTTTCTTTTACTTTGTTTTATCTAGAAAAAATATAATTTCATTTATTTTCTATTTTTTAGGATTTAATTAGATTTAAATAGTTTTTAATTAATAAAAAAATTCAAAAATAATCAAAAAAATATTTTTCTTTTTCTTAAAAATTTCTTTTATCTTAATTTAGGTTTAGGAATTTAGTTTGCATTTTTAGGACTTAATTTTGATTTACTTGCTTATTGGTCGCGTTTTATTCGTTTCCCGTTAATTGTTAAATGCTTAAATTCTTTTTAATTGCTTGTTTTTAATTAGTAGATATAGAAAACCCAATCAATCTTCGAACCCATTCAAATCACTATCCAATATCAAGCGAGGTTTCAATTTCTCAAATCGTTGGGAAAACGACCCGGGAAATCATACTTTCCGGTAAACATACGTATATTATATATTATATATATATTTTAAAGAGTGAAAATTTTCCTTAGAGAATTTTCTTAATTGCTTTTAAGGTTATATTAGTATATATATTTTATAGTGTATTAAAACTGCAATCAAATTTTTGGCGCCGCTGCCGGGGATTTGAGTTAACGAATCTCTCGTTTTGTGTTTGTTGATAAGATTTGAAGATCCTTTCGTCCTCGAAAGTTTCATTTTTGTTTAAAAAATTTCAAAAAGTCAAAAAATATATATATATAAAAAGTAAAAAAAAAATATTTTCTTTTTCTTTTTAGTATAATTATCATAAAAACAAAAAAATTAAAAACATAAAAAAATTGTCCTTAAAAAAATTAAATAAACAAAGTTGGTAAAAGAACAAAACAATTATACATACCTTTCAATTGAGGTATTATCATAAATAAGTTCCGGTGAACTTGAAAAGTTCCCAACTCGAACCAAAGATTTATCATGCATTTGTGTCTCTTTACGAAGTTACGGCACACCTTGAATGTTATTTTTAAGAGGTACCGTGAAGTAGTTGATTATTTGGTTTAAGTCTCTTTCGTGTAACCGTTAAAATTTGTTGTGAATAAAAATTAAAAAAAAATTAGTGTAAAATTTTTCTTTTAATTCTAGATTTTTCCTTTTTGATTTTCTCTTTTTAAGTGCATGCGCACTCGCTCGCAAACTCGTAACCGTAACCGTTGCTCAAACAAGCAACAAAACCCTTCCGGTTGTTGTTGAACCTTGTAATTTACAAGAGCCGATTCCCGGACAAACCATAGTTGCGATGGCGGATCGAACTATGAAGGAATTACTTCGTGCACCCACCGAGGGTTACGGAGAAGCTATTGTTTTACCCGAAATCAATGCCGATCATTTTGAGATCAAAACTAATTTGCTTCAATTGGTTCAAGCGAACCCGTTTCATGGTTTAGAAAATGAAAATCCTCATGCTCATATTAATAGTTTCAAAAGGATTACTTCGACCTTACGATTTAGGAATGTGCCTAATGATGTGATTAAGCTCATGATGTTTCCTTATTCGCTCGAGGGAGCCGCCTAACTTGGTACGAGAAAAGATACTTCGATTCAATTCTAACTTGGGACGATCTCGTTACCATGTTCGTTAACCAATTTTTCCCCCTTCAAAAGCATCACCTTAAGAACAAATATTTCTGTTTTTCATTAGAATTCGATGGAATCTTTTAGTGAAGCGTGGGAAGTTTAAGGGTATGCTTAGATCTTGCCCTCACCACGGATTTTCGGAGTTATACAGGTGATACATTTTATAATTGGTTATAACTGAGAAGAGAATGAAAAGCCTCTTAATATGGCGGCGGGTGGTTGTAATTTGTTAAGTAAGACTACTAGGGAAGCTTTGAATATAATTGAAAACAAATCAAAAGTGTGTTATTCGTGAAACAAAACAAAATGCTTCTTAGGGTTATATTCTAGTGGAAAATGTTAGCAAAAGGATATGACGATATTGTAAACTTGCGGATCAACTTTCGACCTTAGGTCGAGATTGTTTCTAAATGGTTTGTTGTCCCATCGACCGGTTTAAGGCGGTTGAGGGAAAATTGTGTTACATCTGTGGTGGAGCTCATCATGGGTATAATTGGTCCGGCTACGATTAATAACCAAAAATGTTTGTGCAACCCGGGAACTTATAATCAACAAGCCCCACAAATCGAGTTAGTATCAATTGGCACCACCAGATTTGCTCCGGGTTTTTTTGGCAAAATCATAAGTAAAAATAGGAATTAAAATAATCAAGGTCTAGGTAATAATTTCAAATCGATAGGTAAACAATTTTTCAAAATCAAGGTTTTCAGGTCAAGTTAATCATGCTCTCGAATTTTCAAAATCAGCGTTTCAAGTGCCAAAATAATCAAGTGAATGATTTTTTCAAATGATTTTTCGAATTACAAGAAATTAATGATCAATAGATTAGGAATTTGCAATACCAAATCACTTCTATTGACAAGGAGAGTTAAAAGAACGAAGATTCAAAAATACCACATGAATCAACAAACCGCTTTGATGAGTCAAAATAATGCTTTTCAAAACACGTTGCAAAATAATCTTCAAAACATGTTAAGTAGTTTCTTTCAAGCCCAAGCCTCACCTTCGAGTACTCTTCCGAGTAATATGATTCCTAACCCGAAGGGCAAGCGAGATGAAGCAATCACTACCCGCAAGTGGTGTAGCTTACGAGGGACTCGAATCCAACTAAACCTTACCCGAAAAAAGGAAAAAAAGTCTAGTGGAACTATGAGTCCCGACGGAAATAAGGATGCGGAGCAAATAATTTCCACGGAAGTACCGCTCAAATCCCACTCCGGTTATCCCTAAAACCAATTCCGGAAACGAGATTCCGAAGCACTTTACCAAATATCAAAATCCGATACCGGAACCCGAGATTTCAAAGACGGTACCTAAGGCAAATATTCCTTACCCTTCAAGACGAGACAATCAAAAGAATCGAGAAAAAGCTTCATACCAAAAAGAAAAGATTTTTCAAATGTTTCAAGATTTGCGTTTTGATATAAGTTTTGCAGATGCTTTGTTTTTAATGCCGAGATTTGCTCCTACGATTAGGGATTTGTTAATGAATAAAGAAAAGTTGCTCGAATTAGTGAAAATTCCATTGAACGAGATTGCTCGGCAATGCTCTTTAAAAGCTTCCGAAAAGCTAGAGATCCGGGGGGAAAATTTTTAATCCTTGTGAATTCCAGGGTTGGAGATATGTTACGCCTTGGGCCGTTCTGGTGCAAGCATAAATCTAATGCCCCTTTCAATTTGGAAAAAACTTTCGTTGCCCGAACTTTCACCGACTCGAATGACTTTAGAGTTAGCAGACCGATCCATAACTTACCCTAAGGGTTTAGCCGAAGACGTCTACGTTAAAGTTGGAAAATTCCACTTTCCCGCCGATTTTGTAGTTGTCGATTTCGAAGCTGATCCCCGAGTACCTCTTATACTTGGAAGGTCATTTTTGAAAACCGGTCGTACCTTAATTGACGTTTACGAAGGAGAAATCACCCTCCGTGTTGATAACGAAGCCGTCACTTTCAATTTAGACCAAACCATGAAATATTCCTCTACGAATGACAAATCGGTAAACCGAATTGACATCATTGATGAAATTTGTGAGGAGTATGTTCCGGAATTATTAGGATTTCCTAGTGATGATTTTTCAAGTGGCAATCCCACTTCGACATCTGAGCCGTTTACTTCTGAATTTACTTTGGAAGAAATCGATGCTTATCTTTATGACAAATCAATCTCTTTGGAAAGTGATCATGATGATTGTGATCCGGAGGAAGACATTTATGTGCTTGAACAATTGTTAAATGATGACCCGTTTCAACTTCCTCCGATGGACCTTAAGCAAAGTGAAGTTACCGAGGCCAAATCTTCAATTGAAGAGCCTCCAGAATTGGAATTAAAAGACTTACCATCTCACTTAGAATATGCTTTCTTGGAAGAAAATGATAAGTTACCCGTCATCATAGCAAAAGGTTTAAAAAACGATCAAAAAGAAGCTCTCATTAATGTTCTTAAATCTCATAAACGTGCCATTGCTTGGAAAATAACCGATATCAAGGGTATCGATCCTCGTTTTTATACTCATAAGATTTTGATGGAAGACAATTGCAAACCATCAGTGAAAAGTCAACGACGGGTGAACTCGAAAATTCATAAAGTCATTAAGAGGATAGTCGATATTTAACTTCTTGATGACGGAATGATTATACCGATCTCTGCAGCCCGTGGGTTTAGGTCTAATCCATTGTGTTCCTAAAAAAGGAGGAATAATATGACCGTCGTTGGCTCAACATGAAAGAGAAGAGAATGAAGTAATTCGAAAACGTCGAGTTACTGGATGGAGAGTATGTATCGATTATAGGAAGTTAACAGAAGCAACTCGTAGGAGTTCATTTCCTCACCCGTTCATGGATCAAATGTTAGAACATATAGTAACCGGCAATGTATTCTTATTTTTCTTAGATGGTTTTTCAGGATATTTTCAGATTCCAATTGATCCTCAAGATCAAGAAAAAACGACTTTTACGTGCCCGTACAGTACTTTTGCTTATCGTCGTATGCAATCTTGCGGTTATTGTTATGCTCCTGAAACCTTTCAACGTTGTATATGATGGCGATTTTTCACGACATGATAGAAAAGACAATGGAGGTGTTTATGGATGATTTTTCCGTTTTTGGTGATAATTTTGATTCATGTCTTTCTAATCTTGAACGAATGTTAAAAAGATGTGAAGACACAAATCTTGTCCTTAATTGGGAAAAATGTCATTTCATGTGTAAAGAAGGTATTGTTTTAGGTCATAAGATATCTAAGTCCGGAATTGAGGTCGACCGAGCAAAAGTCGATGTGATTGCTAAACTCCCTCATCCGACTACCATTAAAGGAGTTAGAAGTTTTTTAGGTCATGCGGGATTTTACCGTCGTTTCATTCAAGACTTTTCCAAGATTTCTAGACCAATAACTCACCTTCTCGAAAAAGACACACCGTTTGTATTTTCTCAAGATTGTATCAATGCTTTCGAAACCCTTAAGAAGAAGCTTACCGAAGCTCCAATCTTAGTTGTCCCGGATTGGAACCTACCTTTCGAATTAATGTGTGTAGGATCCCGTAACACTTCACTTCATAGAATCAAACACGAAATCGGACTAGAAATGAGAAAGAGAGATGAGTTGTTTAGAGAGAGAAAGAGGAGAGAGAAAAGAAAAAGATATATTTAGATAATTTTTAAACTACTAACTTTTCCAAGTGGAAAGTTCTTTACTATACCCCGACACTTATAGTGACGTGCGGGATATTTAACTAGGGACCGGGGATCGGTTTTGCTTGGGATTTAATACCCGAAACATGATACAATATTAGATTAACTATCGAGCGCCGATTTCGATTAATATTCATTTTAAACATTAATAATTAAGACGTAAGCTCCATCGTAGAGTGACCGAATTCCTTGTTCGACTCTAATAAATGAGGCTAACAATCTCCTCGAAGTGAGGTCTTGAACACCAGAGACGAGCTTCCTTATATGACTCAATAAATTGGAGGCTAAACAATTATCCCCGAAAAGTAGAGTTCATTGATGACAATCCTTCATGTGATCAGTGAGATTGCTTTTGTTTTTATCGTTTAAGCTTCGAGTGTTCTTGGTCTTTCTCTTTGTTCTTTGTTGTGTTTTGTTCCTTATGCTTTGGATCTAGACAGTTGAGCCTTTGTCATTGTCTTTAATCGTCTATGCCATCTTGCGATCTTGTGTGTCTTTTGACCAAACATGCTCATACTTTTTGATTATTTGAAAGCTTTAAATCGAGTTTTAGCGGAAGTCTTTGTCTTTTCAATATTGAGCTTTCTAGATAGTATATTTCTTAGTTAGATTGAGCATTTGAATAGGCTTGAAGGTTGCCGTTACCAATTTTGACTGCAGGTTTACGTTAGTGATAAACGAGAAAATTGATTTGAAAATCAATCGACGTGTCACTCGTTAAAGAGTTTTTGTAACACATCGAGAGTGTCATGTTTTTATCAAAATTCATCAACCGTCAATACATTTACTGGACCAAATCGATATCCAGTTGTCACAAGTTTGATTCATATAGAATCTCGCAAGTCACCTACCGCAGTGCTGTTTGATGATGACACTGGAAGGATTTCCATTCGTCATTGTGAATACTAAAGAGTATCACTCTGAATGTTCTGGCAAATATCACAATGATATTGCGTAGGACTCTTGATAACAGCTTGTGAACCTGATGATGTTCAACAAGTGTTTGAAATGGAATGTGTCCTAACGAGATTTTGATTGATCTCTTGGCTCTAGACTCGATTAGTGCATTTTGGTTTTAGTACTCGGAGGCTAGAGCAGATTGCCACCTATTCAATATCAACAATCTCGGAGTGAGATGTCAATAGATAACGTGTGTATCTCCGTGACAAATGAGACAAGTTTCTGTTGAGAGAAACCCGAATGGCTGAGAAGGGTTGTGCATTGCATCACTGGGTCCATGATGTCGTTTTCAATACCAGCAATCACCTTGTGATTCTGATAGATTATGTATTGACCCGGTTTCTGCCTTAAGTTGTGTGGAGGGCTTCTTTCTTTAGACCCTTTATCCATACATTTCTTTTTCATTCTTCAACGCCTTCAATGCTTACCAGGACGTCATTACTAACACCTTGTTGTGATTGTTCCAGTGTTAACTCAATCTTAGTCGGCATTATTCCCATATACATTCATCTCCAATCATACCTAAGGACTGCTATTTCTAACTTTGGATTATCCTTGGGTAGATCCTCCGGTTCTGGTTGGATCATAGGATTGATTCCTAACCTAACCACCTTATGACTTCAGAATCGTCGTGAAATTAAGATGTTGTTGGGTATAAGATCGAACCATAAAACCTTTTCTTCAGCACATTGAGTCGAATAGATCATATTTTAATTACATTTTCTCCCCTTATTTTAAATAATAAACACTTAGTTTTTGAAATACCTTGTGATTAAAATATGTCTTGAAAAATCTGTGGGAGAAAATATGGTCAGCATGAATGGTTTGGAACATTTTGATAATGTTTTGAATACATAAGAATGGTCGTTGATGATGTATCCAAGAACATTAAAACTTTGTTTTTCGAAAAACTCCCCCTCAAAAATAGGACCAATTGAAAAATTGTTGTCTTTTGAAAACATTGTGAGGGTTGGAGTGTTGAACACACAATTTTGAAAGATTATGAATTGTCATCGAGAAATTCTTGAAAAATTGTGTTCAACTTTTTGAAAAACCAGATGTTAGAGGACTTCTCTTCTAACGGTAAGGGTAAGCGCACTGAAACGTACACTTTCCTTTTTCTTGAAAACATTGAATGTCTTGTAAAGAACTAGCTCAGATCCGAGAAACGTTAATTT
Source organism: Tanacetum coccineum (assembly GCA_026074375.1). Classification (NCBI taxonomy): domain Eukaryota; kingdom Viridiplantae; phylum Streptophyta; class Magnoliopsida; order Asterales; family Asteraceae; genus Tanacetum; species Tanacetum coccineum. Next base: position 2,322 of record BQNB010088309.1, on the reverse strand, counting down.
TCTCGTTGGGAGGATAAGTTATAAACCTTCCTTTATTTGAAGTCCGGGTTATGTACTGACATTTGCACATAAGCCATTTAGAAAATTAGAAATGACATGTTTTGAAACTATTTGCAACTCTCGTTCGAACTTCATTTACACACCCGTGTCAATGTTAATCGACATTTCTAAGCACGTAAATGTTATCGATTCCAAGAGACATGTCGAGAAGAATCTTTTTGTAAATTTTCTGATTTTCTGATTTTGTATTTATTTACCTGTTGTCCTCAGCCATTGCTATGTCTGAAGGTTCTGAACGGTTATGATCAGAAGTCATTTGATGAAGAACGAGGCCTGAACTGATGTGAACAGACATCATCTCCATGAAGACCGAGGCTTGATCTGCTGCGATCAAACGTCTTTTGAACATTGAGGAACGGGGCCTGAAGTGTTATTTTCAGCAGACACCATTTGTCGTTGTGGTGCGAGGTCTGAACTGTTGTGATCAGACATCATTTGATGAAGAACGAGGCCTGAACTGATGTGAACAGACGTCATTGCCATGAAGACCGAGGCTTGATCTGCTGCGATCAAACGTCTTTGCTGAAGATTTCATCTTTTGTGAAACCATTCTGGCACTGGTTTCTTAGATATCAGTAATTTCAGCAACCACACTCTGAGATTTTCCTGCTTTTCATTGTATAGTGCATCTGCATTTAGGTCAATTCTTTGTTGCTTTTGACCATTGAATGACGTACCTGCACTTAAACCCAGAGTTTGTTTGCATGCATGAATATGAGGGATATCTACTATTGAACCATGCGCGGGTTCACTGTCAACCTTGCCCGTGCAAGAGTTGAGTAACTTTCCTGTGGGAATCCACCTAAGACGAACATTACTAAAGATTCTACCCGTTGGTTTCCACCTAAGACAAGATCTAGGATTCATTGTTTTCTCAGGGACAGTGGTAGTCTTTTTGTTTGAGAACCTATGTCCTGTGGGGATCTGTCTTTCTGGTTTCTTAGATGCACTTGACTTTTCTACGGGCATATATCTCTTTGTTGTCTTATGGGATTTTGCATCCTTATTCTGTGCAGAGGCACGAGGATTTAACCTTGAGAGGTATTCTAAGACGCATTCATCATGATTTGCACTGTAAAGGCACTTTTTGCATGTAGGACATTGCAATTTCATTTCAAAGTATTTAGAAACACAAGCATCATGATTAGAATTAAACACACATTTTCCACATTCAGCACAAACAACATTCACATTCGAAGTTCTGGAATTTGAACTGTCATTGTACGCAGTTACAGATTTTGTTTTCTTAGAAATACTAGAAATACTATGGTGGTCTTCTACTTCCTTCTTTGTAAACTTCACTGCTAATTGTTTGGCAACGACCTTATCTTTAACTTGATAGGCACTTATGTTGTGGTTGCTAACACTTGTAGAGGGATTTACTCTTGTAGATGTAGACACGTAGGATTAGTCTTTTCGGAAGCATAGGTAACTGAGTTTATCTGGTTTTCAATGTGTTATGCTAGTGAATTCTTATACATTCCGGTTGTAAGGTAGTCGTGTGTATTTCCGCTTGTTTTTTAATTCTGAGGCAAATTCTGTTGAGGTGACTTGTTTAACAAACCCCATCCGACACATTAGTTTTATTAACCGACTGTTTCGTTTGAAAAAACTCTCATTTCAGGAGAATTTGAAAAAGGAGCGGTTTTCCAAAACTGAAGGTTTTGGGTATCGTTGAGCATTTGGTTGTCGAACAAACAGATGGTTTAAAACTGATGTTTCAAGACTTTCCTTTTGCATTTTCTCCAATGAGGTTTCTTTAACTCACATTATTGCTATGTTCTTGTCTTGCTTTTGAGCTTTCAAATCCTGTATTCATGATATGTTCAATGTTCTTCTTCGAAATACATTTGATTTGTTTTCTTTGCAAACTGAGTTGTTTTTCATTTGTTCTTTACATTGTTGTAAAGAAGTTCAGAGAAAACTCGAGTCAGTGTTTTTTTAGTTTAGAAAAAACTTTTTAACAAATTATATTGAACTTCTTTTTTTAACAGTTTCAGTTTGTTTCGAAAGCTGTTCTGCAAGACATTCACATTCTTTGAGCATTTTGTGAAGATATAAGCATTGTAATCTTGTATGAGCATTTAAATCAGACAGAGAATGCAAATATGAACATATAACATCTTTAGACACACACTCTTCGAGAAGTAGATCATATATGTTTGAAAAATCAGCCTTTTTAGATTCAAGCTCGTCAATCTCTTTTTTAAGGGATTCAACGTACTCAAAGTCTTCATGCATTTCCGTTTTTAGTTCATGAAC
>BQNB010088308.1:4127-18336 GCA_026074375.1 Tanacetum coccineum | reverse complement strand
CCTGCATTCATCTTCACATTCTGATGGACCATCTCGCAAGAGATGTAGATCCCCGGTTGATTCTGTACCATCATTTATGCCAGTTATGGGATCATTAGCTCCTACCCGTACTAATATCTTACCACCTTGTAAGAGGTTCAGAGATTCATATTCGTTTGAGGCTAGCATAGATGAGGATACCGAGATTGATCCTATAGAGACTGAAGTTGATATGGAGTTGGGTATTGGTGGTAGGGATGATGTTAGAGATCATGTTGAGATTGACCCTAGGGATGTTAGGGATGACACCGAGGGATATGAGGCTGACACCAGTGCTAGAGATACGGTTGAAGTAGGTATCGACCCGATGTCGGCACCGATAGTTAAGGAGGAGATTATAGAGCCAGCTGGAGAGGATTCTTCTGATTCGTCTGGCACTAGGGATGGCATTGTTAGGTCATTTTAGGATATGCCGATTGACTTGAATGATGTTTTGCGTTACCATCACATGTCTGAGGTTCGTATTGATAGGATTGTCGGGATTAAGACTGCTTAGAGACGGTTGGAGGCTGATCAGTTAACAGCTAAGGGACAGAGAGTTAGTATGATCGAGAGGATTGACAGATTGAGGTTAGAGCACCTCAAGGTTCATGCTATGTTGGACATCGAGAGGGATCATGTGAACAGACTTCGTCTTCACATGTCTCTATCACAGGAGGAGTTTCGTCAGGTTCGTAAAGATCGTGATGATACTCGGGGGAGACTTAAGAGGTTGGAGTCATATGTTAAGAGACGTTTGGGTTTTCGCCCTTAGACTAGTAGTACCATGATCATGTAGGACACTAGACTGATGGTTAGGTCTAGATGTTAGCAGTAGAAATAATTGTGGATCATGTACCTATTTTGGATTTTGTTGTAACCGAATTATGCTTTTATTCATGAAATGAAAAGCTTGTTTTGATTCGCTCGCCTTATTGAATCTATATTGTATTTTTCGTTTCCTGGCTATCGGTGTTGTAATTATATTTTTTTCATAGCTGTATTAAAATTTTCGCTATCTAAAATGTGTATTCGTTACTATAATATTTCACATGGTTTTGTTGTTTTTGATTTGGATGACGTATAGTCCAACCCTGGGTCATGAACCCGACCTACGAATACTATTTACACCCGGACCGATGATGAATGGGCATAGCAACACCAATACAGACTTCAAGGCCCAACGTACTGCCTACGGGGGTATGCCATAACATATGGGCTATCAACTACAAGATTTAGGCCCATAGGCCAACCGGCGCACACGCGGCGCAGGTATTTTTAAACTCCGTTACGAACGAGTTATGATCAGGAGATAGGGGGGGGGGGGGGGGGGGGGGGGGGGGGGGGGGGGGGGGGGGGGGGGGGGGGGGGGGGGGGGGGGGGGGGGGTGGGGCCCACTAGTTATTAAAATAAACGGTGGGGCCTCTTGGTTATTAACCTAATTAATGGGACAAAGCCCATTAGGGTTTGGTGAGAATATAAGGGGCACCTAGGCTCTCATCCAGGTATGCTCTCATAACCCTAACTTTCTACTAAAACCCTAAAAACCGATTTACTTTACTCTCACGCGGAGGATATTCGTGGGAGGACAAACCACGGTAAGCCTAACGGTGCTTTGCTATCTTAGTGTGCAGGTCTCATACATTAAGACTTAATTGATACAGGAACTGGAGCCTAACAGATCCGATACTCTAATCGTTCTAATCAAGGATCGTCCAACTTTTGTTCAACAGATGTAGAACAATGGACTAAATCATTCCGTATGGACCTCTGCCGCAATTGAAGGAAATGATCAACCACGTGTGGACGCAGCTATAGAGGCTCGCCGGGTTAACAGAGATCTTAAACTCGGGAATATGAATGAAAATGGAGGAGGAGATGGTAATGGAAATGGTACTAGAAATGGAAACAATGGAGGCGACAACGGTGACGGTAATGAGAACCCTAATGTGAATGGAAGAGGCGATAGGCTTGTTGATCATGAATGTACTTACCAAGATTTCATAAAATGTCAACCATTGAGTTTTAAAGTAACAGAAGGTGTGGTTGGTTTGATAAGATGGAGTGAAAAGATGGAAACTGTGTTTCACATTAGCAATTGTCCGGAGAGATATCAGGTGAAGTATGCTACCTGCACTTTACTCAACAGTGCATTAACCTGGTGGAATTCTCACAAGAGAACCATTGGAACTGATGCTGCATACGCTTTATCATGGAGAGATCTGTTGAAGCTGATGACTGAAGTGTACTGCCCAAGAAATGAGATCCAAAAGATGGAGATCGAGTTGTGGAATTTATCAGTAAAGAATAATGACATGGCTACATACACTTAAAGGTTCCAAGAACTTACCATGATGTGTATCAAAATGGCCCCCGAGGAGGAAGATCCGGTGGAGAAATTAATTAGAGGTCTTCCTGATAATATCCAAGGGAATGTAATTGTTGCAGAACCCACAAGACTACAAGATGATGTTCGAATTGCCAACAACTTGATGGATAAACAGTTGAAGGGCTATGCTGTAAGAAACGCATAGAACAAGAGGATATTGAACAACAACTATAGAAAAAACCATGGGCAACAACCACCCCACAAACAACAGAATACTAGAGGTCAGAATGTTGCTAGAGCCTATATGGCTGGTAACAATAAGAAGAATGGTTATGAAGGAACACTTCCTTTCTGCAATAGGTGTAAGCTACACCACGAAGGACAGTGTACTGTTAAGTGTCATAACTGTAAGAGGGTTGGACATCTGGCCAGGGATTGCAGATTTGTTATGACTGTAACTACTCAAGGAACTCCAGGGCCGAATCAGAGAGTTGTTACGTGTTTTGAGTGTGGTGCACAAGGATATTACCGGAAAGATTGTCCCAAAGTCAAGAACCAAAATCGTAGGAACAAAGCAAGAGTTTCTAATGAAAGAGGCAAAGTATATGTCCTAGTAGGAGGTGACGCTAACCCGGGTTCCAACATTGTCACGGGTACGTTCCTTTTAAACGATCATCATGCTTATATGTTATTTGATTCGGGGTGCTGATAGAAGTTTCGGCATCAAATGCTTTTTGTGCATTGCTAGTTATCTTTCCCTTGCCTTAGACCTTTAGTTAAGCTGTCGAGCTAGCTGACGGAAGAACTTCAGAAACCAACACTGTGCTTAGAGGCCGTACATTAGGATTGTTAGGACATCCATTTAATATTGACCTAATGCCCATAGATTTGGGTAGTTTCGACGTTATCATCGGCATGGATTGGTTAGCAAAGAATCATGCAGTGATTGTCTATGACGAGAAGATAGTGCATATTCCTTACGAAAATGAAATTCTGATCGTCCAAGGAGACACCCTAAACTTATTTTTCTTCACTTGTTGACTTCTGGATTTGTCGGGGTTGACCTGGGTTGACTTTTTGACACTTGGGCTTGGACTTTGACTTTGTCTTTTCCACGCTTTTCTAATTCATGTCCGGTTTTGTCGTTTTGGCTTCGTTTTTCGTCCTTTTCTTAGATATCCGTTCCTGCACAACACAATTAGCAAAACAAGCATATATTTGGCATTTTAAGTCCGTTTTTTGTTATTTTAGCTCGTTTTTAAAGGTAAAAGGTATGTGTAATTAAACACATACCAAAGAAACAAACATAATAACAGTTTCTATTAGTTGCATCCTTCTTTAAATTCATTAAAATCAAAAGCCACTATATCTAGCATTAAAATACCTATTTTAGTCAACCATGTTTTGAAAACACACACATTCCTATCGTAACACTCTATTAAACGGAAGACGTACTTATGCAAATAACTTTTATCCAGTTAAGTTAGTTAAATACATATTCATATCAGTGTTGTAAAAAGTGGCCTAGGCGCTAGTTAGGCATAGACCGCCCCGATTTAGGGCAAATCGGTCGAATTAGGCGTTTTGGTCAAAAGGCGATCAACATCCCGCTTAGGCGGGTCAAATCGGGCTAGCTGGGTCAACAAATAGGACGTTTTCTGGTGTTCCTATTTTCTTGAGTAGGTTTTAATTTGATATAAGGAGGGTTTGTTTACATTTAAGAAGAGGGAAAAAGATGGAGGTTGAAGAAGGTGTAACAACGACTGTGTTTAAATGAATATGTAACCTAATTATAAATGGTTTCTTGAAAAAGTTACAATGGGCCTAAAAAATAACTTATTAGGCCTTACTGAAAGTATACCAACAACTTAATTAAAACAACACATACTGCGATATATAACTAAATATAATTAGGAACATTATTAAATTATTAAAAAATAATAAAATAAAAAAAAAACATTAATAAAATTATTGAAAATATATAAAATTTGCAGATTTTATATCAATTAAATGTCAAAATAATAATAAAAACATATAAAATGTCAATCCGCCTAGGCGACGTCTAGGCGAATTCCGCCTCGAAGGTGGTCGACCGCCCGACTAGCGCCTAGCGCTTTTTGCAACATTGATTCATATCCTAGGAAAATTAAGTAAAGGTCCAAAACGTTCCAGAAAAGCATTATCCATGACAATCTAAGCCCTGTGCCTAACAGACCTAAGGAAGCTAATACGGTAAGAGACCATATTAAGAGCAAAACCACTCCTGTGCAAGACACTATAAGTTGCCTAAAGATAGCAAACATAATGCAACCTTGTTTTGGGCCAATTAACCTATTTATTCTATACATTATCAGATTTGTTAACACTCAAGGGGTGTTTGTTTTGACTTATATGTGGGCGTATGAGCTTATTTGATTTCGGCTTATATAACATAAGCCCTAATTTTCCGGCTTATATTGAGACTTTTGGGCTTTATCATCTTATCAGCCTAAGCACGTCCACACACCATATTTTAAAAACCATGTTAGGTAAACCTGATTACTACTTATTCAGTATGGATAATCAATTTAAAAAAGCACATACAATCCGAACCCCTTTGTACTTCAAGATCATTACATTAGAATATACGGATCTACTGATAGAAAATAACCCAGTTTTTTTTACCTTGCCTTGTATTGATGAATTATTCCTGCTTTGTCGAACGATTCTCTGTTTCAACAACCCTGCACTTGAGAAACCCGTATATATCAGTATGTAAATGATACCCACACTAATTAACATAACAAACGAATTTGTGTAGGGAAATCATACGATACACACTAATTCTTACCAATTTAATTCGTAACCCACAATTTATGCATGTTTGGCTCTGCTTATTATTACCAGCTTACTTTAAAGCACTTATTTTTTGTTTCATAAAATAAGTATTCAATAACTTTTTAAGCTTCTGCTATTACTTCGAAACATGTCATCAGTGCTTATTTTAAACATTAAAAAGCTATAATTTACACCTAAAAACTACCAATTCAAACACACTGATTTGGTTCCACCTATATCTGTTAAACCTTCAACCCCATGAGACACCTTCATCTCAGCAACCACAATGCTCAACCACCATCTCCACCGCTTCACCACTAACCCTCACCACCACTTCAACTAAACCCTAACTCACCACTTGAAAAGAAACAATTGTAAACTAATTTAAAATAACACATACCTTTAATCTCGGATATTGACTATTTACTTGTTTGATGAAAAGCCTATTGATGTCAATAAGGATTGTTTTTTTTTTTTTTTGCCATGAATAATGAAAGAAATCAAACACCCAAATCATATTTAAGCAATTATAAAGGTCAAGATTATAGACGATAAACTGCTTTAAAGAAATTAGGAAGGTTTTCATATTTGCTTAGGATTTTTCTGGAGGTTAAGTTTTTTTTTATAGCGCAATAAAAAGAAAATAAACTCCTGTTGGTCCGCGTTATCTTTTTTATCCCGATGGTGAAGATTTGAATGACCGAAAAGCGTATGGTAACGACTGAATCAGGTATACAAATCCACGTGGACTCGTCGATTTGTTGTATGCTGGGGAATGATTTGGGGTTATGTGGAATGTTAAGGAAGTGATTGTGAATATGTGAGTCATCCCCATCTACATTTTATTGGGACACATATAAAACACAGAGCAAAATCTCATAAACTCGTTCTACATTGTTTACTAAATTTTACTGTAGACAACACAGTTCATAGAATTATTAATTGCAGGTTACTCCGTAGTGATCTGTGAGAGATGGGACGCTTCATTGTTTAATGTTATGTTACTGTCATAACTTTTGTTTGAAATAATAAAATCATCGTTCACTGAAGGGGATGAATTGAACTAGGGGGACATGGGGTTGGGGGGGGGGGGGCGGGTAGGACAGTTTTACGTTTTTGTTATATAGTTATAATTTTTTTTGGAACGGCGAAATTTTATTACCTAGAAAGAACATTACAAAAGAAATCAAAGAAAACAAGGGTTTTTAAGTCATTCGTTCCAGAAAAGACCCTTTTACATCTGTTAAAACACCAATTGAAAAGATTGGGAGGGAAACAATTGTCATCGAAAATCACTGAACGAGTAGGAGGAGGAAGTGTCAAAATTAGCTCGTTTCCGACAGATCCTCCAAATTGGACACGATCGGCAACATAAAACACGCTTCTAATAAGCTTTTAACATTGGTTGGAAGACGGATAGAGGAGAAATAGAACCAAAAAAAACGCACTCCAAAAAGAAGACCAAAAACATGCCAATTAAGTTCCACCAATGAATACACGACGAAGAACCTCTTGGGCCAGACTTACACCGAAAGATAGATATGAGGAACACTTCCTCATCTATTAGGACAAATCGCGACAAGCAACTGATCCAAAGTAACTCCTCTCCATAATCAAATTGGAACTGGTTGAAGACTAATATGTCAAGTCACGCCACGCAAATAGAATAATTGTAACACGGAATTCGCCTTTCCACCCATCTATTAGAATCCGAAAACGACAGGAGGGATAAGTCCATCTATAGCATTCCGAATTTGTTTAACCACTATATACTCCCATCACTTGATAACGAACATTCCCAACGATCAGGAGAGAAGATAGAGTCAAACATATATTATCGAAGATAGCTCCAAATATTGTTGTTCTTCCAAAACCCTCCTCCTAACCTCTCTCCGACGAAAGAAATATTCAAAGAAGGCACCTAATTTCTCAGCTACAAATACCTGGCCATTCGTTCCTCCAAGAGGCAAACAATCGCGGGAGGGGAAAGCAATCCAAAAGGGTTTATCTCCCTTCCAAGTATCCAACCAAAAACGAGTATGACAAAACCGTCTCTTACGTTTGTTCAAAAAAAAATAAAAGTCGAAACCACCTGACTTAAGCACTGATAATTCCTTTTAAGGATCGAGCTCCCTATTAGACTGATCTATGAGTCGAAATGAGATGTCAAAATATCCCCATATATCGCTTTTAATAACAGATACAAGAGATCCATTTCATGTTTATTGTCATGTTTTATTTTTAGTTGAATTATAGTATATTGTAACATAACTATATAGTTATACTCTTGTTTTATATTAAAGAGGGGGGGGGGGGGGGGGGGGGGGGGGGGGGGGGGGTGGGGGGGGGGGGGGGGGGTCGGGGCGGGGGGGACAGTTTGAGTTTTGTTATGATAGTTTATAATTAGTAATCTTTTTTTAGAAGACTCTATAGTATATATATTATATCTCATGAATTATTGTCATGTTTTATTTTTAGTGAATATATAGTATTATAAACTTTTCAATTAAAATTGATATTTTTACGGTTGTTATGCAATAAACGTTATACGGAAACGGCTTAATCAAAATTTCCAACTTATAATTTATTTGCCGTTATAAAGTCACGTTGCTATGCACAGAGTTTTGTCTAGTTATGTTTAACAGGGATTATAGCATGCATATAATTGTTTGTATCTTAATAAATAAACCAAACATCTATTCAGTGATAAATTGTTTCGACCAACTAAATGTACCCGCTTATTGTATGTTTTTAAATTTTAATCATAGGCCTCTTAAGCAAGAGATAAGACAAAACTTAAAAATATTATTGCAAAAGATCTCCCACATTTCGTTTATGAAATGTCTTCAATATTCTTGTTATGTCTTAAATGAAATAGAATTTTCGGATTTGTGATTACCCATAAGGGATATAATCTAAAAAAGAGATAAAAATACTTTTTTAATATACCTAATAATGAAAAAACTATATTTCTCTTGTTCCTGGAAAAAATAAACTTAGATTGATTTCGTTTTTCATAAAGAAGGTTTTTCACCATTTACTTGTTGACACAGAAATGTAAATGATTTGTGTTTGTCGTTTCCTAGTCTCAAACCATGAGGTTCTCAAATACATAAGTTGCGATAGAAAAAAATATACATAAGTCAAAACCAAAATGTTCGGGAAACATTCAAACGTGTTGAATCGTGTCAAATATTTTGGAAATAATTTATTTTCCAAACACTTTAATATGACTTTAGAACAACTGAATTGTTGTAGCAAGCAAGTACAATAAAGTCCACATCTTGTGCTAACTGTCTTAAAACATATGTTAAACTTGTAAGGAAATCGTAATTTGCGGGTAAGCATTCGTCAAATTGTGCATGAAAAGAAAAATGCTTCACTTCAAATCATCGTTCGTTTTGTTGAATGGCGGCAAACATGCAATTTTAGACCTTCAAATGAGTTAGAACGATCATTTGCTAATATTTCAAATACAATTTTTTATTCATACGAGGTCTTTAATCTGCGTTTCACTGCCCGCGAGGTTTTACGTTAATTTATGTTAAACGGATGTTTTAACAGTGGGTAAAACAAATGGACTATTCACGTATATTTTCTCGAATCGCTTCTGCAGTGACAAGTAAATAGAAGGGACTTTTTCAGTACATTTTTGTTAAAATGTCAGTCATTAAGGACTAACTTTGCAACGAAACGATAATCAAAAACTATTTCCTTATAGGATTTACTCGGGATTGGTTCAGTAAGGATTAACTATGCAAATGACCGATAACCAAAGGGCGTTTTGTTAAAATGTCAGTCATTAATGACTAATTTTGCAACGGACCAATAAAGCAAGAACTATTTTCGTATATTATTTCTCGGAAGTGGTGAAATTTTTTGTTGGAATTAATGAGTACCGCTAAATGTTAAGTATATTAATTGTAAACTTCTCGATCGTGTATTTGGTGTTAGAAAACTAAGGGTGTGTGTTTGATGATCCTGGAAATCTCTCTTGTATCGTGTTGAGTTCACTTTCCGTATAAAGTATTTTGACCCTTATCTATGTCTAGGTTGCACGAAATCTCTATCGGGATAATACAAGGAGTATAACACTTTGTATTCTAGGCACAAGATTACAAAGCAAGAATTTTAGAGGAATTGTAATGAAATTTTTGTTTTTCTTTCTGTATATAGTCCAAGTGTGTTCCTGTGCATATATGACACGAAATTAGACAGTTTTTGGACAATTAAAGTTGGTTAAAACTGAATTTTACCAACTGACATAGACTTTACGGCATAACAAACCTTATTACGACGTAAAGTCCATATCAATTTTATTAGTTACGGCGTAAACTTTCAAGCCTTGGTTTCTGTCAAAAGTTACGGCGTAACCTAGACGCAAGGTTACGGTAAGGTTACGGTGTAAACGATCCATAAGGCTTTGTTTCATTATCCCACAGAAGGGTACGGGCTGTGTAAACACAAAATGTTTAACGACGTAAACTTTTCATATTTTCATGTATAGATTAGATTAGATGTTTAGCTCAACAAGGTGCACTCGTGTACTACACACTCTCCTAACTCGTTTCAGAGCCGAACACGAAACCTCATTGGTCTCCAGTAAATCCATTACCTAAATGGCCCGATGACACTAAAATCACCAACAAATCCCCCCCTCCCATTTTAGTGTAATCTTGATTTACTAAAACATATATAAAAATATATGCAATTATGATAAAACAAACATAACGAAACAAACAAATGCATAAATGAAAATGTATTGCGATTGAATTTTCATCTTAGTACAATACACATTCCAAATATTCAAAAATCGGGGTGTCGTAACGATTGAACCCGTCAATCCATTTGAATACCTGAAGATACTATACACATTCGTTTCTACAACACTTTAAAGTTCGTTTACTTGACACTTTACAAGCCATGTGTCCCAATCCATTAATGAACATATAGAAAGCCAAGTCCAAGCTTTTTGAAGCGGCAAAACTTCATGTTCACATAGGTGGTCCTTTTAGTTCTTGCACCTGCATTTTCAATTTTTCAAAAGAACCATTAAGAAGGTAAACTTCAACCTAACCTTCACTTGCAGGTCTGAACACATACCTCGGGAAGATAAATACACGTGTTCCAATCTCTAGCTATGAGCTTTCCACATTGAATTCAGCTTCTAACATTGTATTAGAAGGGAATTGGGTATCTCATAGGTAGTAGATCTAAATGGACTTTAATCCCATCCCTATCACTAACTTATTCACTAAGTCCCTAGCGAGACCCTTCGTCAAGTGGTCTGCTAAATTCTGTTGTGACCGAACAAACTCAATAGAAATCACATCGTTCATGATTAACTCCCTAATCATACTATGTCTAACACCTAAGTCCTAATCATACTATGTCTAACACCTAAGTGTCTAGACTTGCCATTATACATTTGACTATATGCTTTAGCCAACGTGGCAACACTATCACAATGGATAAAAATCGGTGCTATTGGTTTCAGCCAAATTAGAATCTCATGTATCAAGTTTCTTAGCCATTCTGCTTCTTTACCAGCAGCAGTCAATGCTACAAACTCAAATTTTATAGTAGAACCAGTGATGCATGTTTGCTTCTTGGAAGCCCATGAAATGGCACCTCCCCCAAGCAGGAACACCCATCTACCATTAGAAGATGAATCTTCAACATGATTTATCCAGCTAGCATCTGAATAAGCTTCTAACACCGAAGGATATCAAACATATGATAAACCATAATTCATAGTACCTTTTAAGTACTTGAATACCCTTGTTATTGCTTGCCAATGTTGTCTACTAGGATTACTAGTAAACTTACTCAATCTACCAACTGCATAAGCAATATCAGGTCTAGTGCTCGTCATAGCATACATCAAGCAGCCGATAGCTCTTGAATATTCGAGCTGATCTACAGGTTTACCTGTATTTGGCTTAAGCTTTTCTACCGGATCCATGAGAGTACTCACAGGAGAACAATCTTTACGATTAAATTCTTGAGTATTTTCTCAATGTAATGAGATTGTGTAATTACAATCCCTTTATTTTCACGTTTTATCTTAATACCAAGAATAACGTCTGCTTCTCCCATATCTTTCATGGAAAAACTTGATGACAAAAACTTCTTAGTTTTATCAACTTGATTTTGATCAGTGCCAAAAATCAACATATCATCAATATATAGACAAATTATAACACCTTTACCGGAGTCATCAAATTTGCTATATACACACTTGTCAGATTGGTTTAGAAGAAAACCACTAGACAGCACAACCTCATCAAACTTTTAATTCCACTATTTAGGTGCTTGTTTTAGCCCATACAATGACTTAACCACCTTACACACCTTATGCTCATTACCTGGCATAACAAAACCTTTCGGTTGCTTCATATGCACTTCTTCATCCAAATCACCATTAAAAATGCTGTTTTGACATCCATTTGATGGATCACTAGATTGTGAATAGCTGCTAAAGCTAACAACATCTAATAGTAGTGATACGAGCAACTGGTGCATAGGTATCGAAGTAATCGATCCCTTTCTTTTGTCTAAAGCCTTGGATTACCAATCGAGCTTTAAACTTGTCAATTGTTCCCATTCGACATTCATCTTTCCCTTCGGAAAATCCATATTCGAACCTAAAGTTTGCATCCTTGTGGTAATACCCAATTATTATTTCCATACTGAAACAATCTCATCATCAATAGCTACATTATCAGAAAGCACCATCCCGAGATTACATAGCTTCATTAAAGGTTCTAGGATCTTCCTTAATACAATAGCAGTAATGATTATTGTGTATCCATTACCCTGTCACTTGATCCTCAACTAATATAGCTGAAAATCAAGAACTATAATGTTAGCTTTCCCCCACACTTTTACCTTTTACGAGGTTAAGAGTCTTACTTGTACATCTTTCAGATGTAACATAACCTTTTGAGATACAACCGAATTTTGGTATACCGACCCTTAGGCCAAGGTAAAGAAGAAAAAGCGATTCTCAACATAGTTGCATCTCTGATTCAATAATTGAGTTTTGATAGAAACAGAGTCATTAAGTAATAACATAATCCTATATACCTTGGAATGCACACATACCAACAAAGATGCAATCAATACCCTTTTCACCCAAAGTTTTCCTTTTTGGGTCCGGAAGCCTAACCACTGCCTTACAACCTCAAACTCGTAAAAATGACAAGTTGGGTCATTTCTTATACAAAAGTTTATATGGGGTAATCTTGTTCCTTTTGTTAGGAACCCTATTCAACAAATAGCAAGCCGTTAACATGGCTTCTATAACACCCTGTGTTTTCAAGTCATTGACGACGTTGATAAATCTACTATTTATTTTTAGCGATGTACGCGTTTGCTTGTACATTCCAGAATTAAGTATAAATGCGGTAAGCTAAAAATTAGCTTTCAAATGTAAAACGAGCAATCAAACACTAAAATGTTAACATCAAAGCAAGGGTTATATAATTAATAAGAGAATAATTAAAAACAAGATCATTTTATATATCGGATACGTAAAGTGGTATACGTTCGCGATAAATACTTATATTCACTCCCGGAACAACCTAAAAAACTATATCTAATATCTCTACGCTTCAACAATATACCCACATTTATACCCCATACATAAAAAATTACTCATCAACCCTCACAAAACATCTTCACATTGCCGAATTCTTTTGGCAAATGAATCACATAGGAAAAGAAACTCTTCCACTTTGGTCAATGTACATCATATCTCATTAAAGCCACACCATACCTTGTCTCTTTGACTCATAGACCCATCCCTAAGACCAATAACCCATTCCTAAGACCAATGACCATCCCTAGGACCTTACCATGTCTCCTTGACTAAGACCTACACCTTATATACATGCATTACATAAGAGAGATATCACTTACATGCTTAAACACTTACCAAAAATCAAAAAACACCTCCCTTTGTCTCTCCATATGCTACGGCACAAACCAAGCCCCCAACATAATCCATACAAAATTTTATTCAACCTATACACTTCTATACACATCTATTCTAAGACATTCTAAGGTGTTTCCATCCATTGAATCACCATTTGCAAGTATTAATCAAGAAAAGGAAGCTAGGGTTTTTATTAAGAAAATAAGGGTTTTCTTAAGTGCAAGCTTTGGTTTCTAGTCTAAACACGGGTTTAGCATTTGTTTCTCATCATCATCATACATCATAAGGTCTATTTTAAACCTTTATGCTTTTAGTTTATGAGTTTTTATGCATATGGTTATTCTATGTTAGCTTAAATCACCATTTAGGATTTTATCATGAAAATGAGATTTAAACTTGAAATGATCACATGGATTACTTTTATATATGTTGTGATATTGCATATATCATGTTAAAAATGATGATAAAATATTGTATCATGTTGTTTTGGTGTAAACATGATTATGGGTTAATTAGGGTTTTTATGGTTTCATAACATGTTTCAAGTTAAAGAAATACATAAGTCAAGTTAAGGTTAATTATGGGCTTATATTAAGGTTATATGATCATTAAAATGAAGTTATATCAAGAGGAGAAAACTTGAACACTTATGGTTTATATGAAATATGGCTATATATGAACTTATAGTAAAATGGATAAATTATGAAAGTTATGCTTTACAAGCAATATGTTAGACTTGTAATGTTAGACAAAAAGGGATTCGAAAGACAACAATGGACAATGGACTTTAATGTATATATGATATATAACATACATGGTTAATAAGACTTGAGGTGAAATACAAAAGTGGTAAATAATGGAAACAAGGATTAAATATGGACTTATCCAAGCAATGTAAACATTCTGTCCAAATTCGTACATATGTATACTTGTAATATATTTTTATAAGATAATACAATTCACGACGATTCCGAAAAGGTAAGAAACTTGTTAAACGGATTAATAACGAAAAAGTTACGTTAAAAACGAGTTATACGTTAATAAACGGAGTCGTAAATGAATTTTTATAAAAACATTTTTATAAAAATTATAAACAGCAAGTGTTG
>BQNB010088307.1:0-24032 GCA_026074375.1 Tanacetum coccineum | reverse complement strand
AAGATTTTAGAAACACAAAAATAATTAAATTATATTTAATTATCACGTTTTATTAAATAAAAATATTTAATAAAATACACAAATATTCGAGTAAAAGGATCATTTTACGGACAAGTTTATCGGAAATATACAAAATAAATAATAAACGTTTTAAATAAATTTTATAAAACGTTTACGAAAATTAGTCGAGTGAATACTTATTTTTATCAGAAAAATGATTTAGAAAACAATGGCGCAAGTTTCGAGATTTGAATCATCCGTTAACTAGTTCAAACGAGTCCCGAACCGAGTTTCATCAAAACTTCATTAAAAAGTTACAAATTACACCCTAGACTATTGGGCATTATTCATTTCATATTAAAATTTCTATTATATATATAAAATTTCTATTATACATTTTCATTTCCATCTAAAGTTACACACACACACAAATATAAAAAAACTCTCTCCCCTTCTCACCCATTTTTCCGGCCACCCTCAGCCGCCGCCGGCCACCACCTCCGGCCACCGGAAAACTTTTCCGGCGACTCTTTCCGGCGAACTCCAAAAATACTCCTCATCAATGGATCTATCCGATCCCCCATGTCACTTTCCCCCACTCGCGACTCCACACCACCACTGCCACCGCCACCCCGCTGCCACCCCACGACAGCCCACACCCACCACCACACCACAACCATCATTATCATCGTCGTCACCTCAACGTCACCATCTCCACCCACCACCAGCCACCACCAATGGTGCGTTTGGTTTTATAAAATGATCCAGAAGGGTGCGTCCGGCTTGGGTTTAGCACCAAGGGGGTGGGTTCGGTTAGAGTTTAACAGATTTGAGGTGCGTTTGATTTGGTTAAATCATCGTATAGGCCGCATTTGGTGTAGTAGAAGACGAACCAGGGTGCGTTTGGTGTTGTTATACACGAGATATGGTGCGTTTGGCTGCTATAAAACGCAGCAAAGGTGTGTTTGTTTCTAGGTTTTAGCCAGCCACAAGGGGTGTTTGTTTCCGGGTTTTGGCAGCACAAGGGTGCATTCGGGTTAAGGTTATAACAACGAGGGGGTGTTCGTTAGGTTTGTTGTTTCGCAAATGGGTGCGTTTAGGCTATTTTTAGTATGTGGCAGCCAGATACTGTGGGTGGGGTTGCGTGGTAAACCAACCAGGGTGCGGTTGGTTGTGGGTCATAAGCTATTAGGCTGTTGTCCGGCGCGCGCGTTTTGGGCACCCCAAAGGGGGCGTTGGTTTGCAGGCAGAAGGGGGGGGGGACAGGGGGGAGTGGTCGATGGGTGTTGGGGTGGGAGGCTGTGCGCCGGCGACTTTGGTTTGTGGGTTGGGGAGTGTATGGTGCTTAGGAATTAAGGTTATGGGGAGTTTCGCTTTGAAGTTATGGAAGTGATGTGTGTTGCGGGGTTTAGAGGCTTGTGTGTGGGTAGGCGACACGGGGTGGGGGTGGGAATTGCGGGGTGGTAAGGATATGGGGGGGAGGGGGTGGGCGGGGGTTGGTGCAGGTTATGTTGTTCACGTATTGGAGTGAGTAGCTCCTGGATTATAGGGATTGGTGGCACCATCTTGAAGGCGGTTACTCGACGCATTTGCAGGGCTAGATATGAAGAGTGTAGAGGTGGTGTGAAGGTTTTTGTTTTTTTATGTTATTTTTGAATGTTTTATGTTAACTTGTTTATTTCTAAACAGTGTTTTCTTTTTGGTGTTTGGTTTTGTTTCAGAGGAGGTGTTCGTTAGGTTTGTTGTTTCGCAAAATAGGGTGCGTTGGGTTGTGGCAGCCAACACTATGGGCGGGTTTGGCCGTGGAAACCAACCAGGGTGCGGTTGGTTTAACCGAACACCCAATAGGGTGCGTATGGTATTGTCACAGCAACATAGGGGCGTTTGTTTTTGGTTATAACAACCAACGAGGTGCGTTTGGTTGCGGGTTTAGCAGCAAGAGGCTGCGTTTGGTTGGTTTCTATAGAAAGGGGTGCGTTTGTTTCGGGTCAGCCACCCAAAATGGGTGCGTTTGGCTTGCGACAACCCCACCAAGGGCGTGTTTGGTTTGGGTTAACAGCCGTAAGGGCTGTTTGGATTGACAAAGAGCACAAGGGGTGTGTTTGGTTGATATTAACAGCCATAAGGGCTGTTTGGTATAATAGGAAGCACGAAGGGAGCGTTTGGGTGAGCAGATTTACCAAAAGGGTGTGTTTGGATTAAAATGAATTAACAATAAATATATCTTAAAATTTTATAGATATAAAATTTTAACGAGATTTATAAATTATAAATTGGAACTTAATGGTGGTTAATGGTTAAATAAATGCGATAATTATTACCTTGTTTTAGTTTAGATATTTAAAACACGCGGAAGTTGAAATATTGATTTCGTTGTTAAGTGGGAAAAACATTAGACTGCATATATATGGGAAACGATATATAAACGGAAAATTTCATGGTTAAATTTATATAAATTTTTATATTTGGTAATGTTTGCTTCTATTAATTTAGAAACCAATCAAAGGGACTAAGTATATTTCAAGATATAGTAATTTGTATTATACAATAACCGGATAAACGAACGAAAACTATATTTTTACATTAAGACAACTGTTTTAGACACGATCTGTCGAAGCAACGAAATATAAATTATGGTTATAAACTGTTACAAACATCGGTTGTTTAATTCATAACGTTAAGACAATTGTCTACTTTTATTCAAAGTCTTTTATTAACTAAATTGGTGTCAAACTAATTGGGTTAATTATTTACACCCACTTATTATATAATACTTGCAAAGCATTATATACTTTTCATTAATAGTTGGGATGTTTGTCTTGTTATATAATTCACGGTATGAATTATATAAAGGTTTATTTTTCTTATGTAATATATAAAGAATATATATTACACACTTTGCGTATATTTCAATTTATTTATTTAACCAACCACCAAGATATTACAACTTTAAATCTAAATCTTTTTATCAATGTGTCACGTTGACATAACAATTCATCGGGAAACCCAAACGCATTACCCTAGGCTAGTGGGACTTAGCCGTTAGGATTAGTTGCAACTTCTTGGTCGAGCCGTTCCAGATTCCGTTTTGTCTGGCGCTTAATACGCGCATTCCCGCCAATCATTCTACAACATCGATGTGAGTTTATAGCCTCTCTTTCACTTGTTTTACATTAATTTACAAATCTCGAGGGAGAATACATGCTCAATATAACTTGTTTACATATTCGTTTACAATATCTTTTACATACTATTCTACACACTTGGTTTACATACTTGATTTTGCAATTCATTACAAACACAATTACATGGCTGATTACAAATTTGGTTTCATACTTTGTCACATACTCTTTTGCATACACGTTTACGAAATGGTTTACATACCCATTACAAATTACTTGATTTATATCACACTCCTTTCTACTTATGGATTTAAGTACTCAAAGCTATTTACGAATACAACAGTAAATTTTTATTGGACACAAGTGTTTTCGGTTATCATCTCCTGTTTACATGTGCCTAAGTAACATAACCCACCATTGCCCATTATCATGAACTGTTAAATTCTTGACCGGAGGACCGGTTTGAGGAAGCGCTGAGGTGTATAAATAGAATCTATTGGATTGACATCCCTGTCGGGTGAGTAGCGCTCACTAGTTTTCGACTGTACTGAAACAACGAATGTAGACAGGTCGGAACAATTGGATGTTTACGGTTTGAACATCTACACGGCACCTTTTTGTGCAGTAACTTTTGCATACATATATTTTCAGCTACGTGTCATAGCTTAGTGCAACAGTAGATTATTTATAGTGGTACTTGTATTTGTATATAGACCCATACATTTGGAAAATCAACGATGTAAGTCTATACTACTATGAACATTACTATTCTGACACATTTTCATTATATTGCGGCGAAGCAATAAACACTAAACTCTTTCGGTTCTACATTTACTCTTGCATTTTTGGCGATTATTATAAGGATTGAAATAATCACATACTTTATAAATCCTTGAATTCCAACATTTACATTATACTTACAAAACTCTATGAACTCACCAACTTTAATGTTTGACACAATTTTAACATAGTTTTTTCTCAGGTGATTAAATGCTTGGAACTATCTGATGTGCATTTGGAGTCTAAATTGACAAGATTTCATAATTGGATTTCTACAAATGATCAAATCTCGTTGTGTCGCTTTCAAGCTTTTCATTGTGATGCAATTATGGGACAACTATTATTTTGATTTCAGAAAATCAACGAGATTGTTTTACAAACGACACATTTAGAGGTCGTTCTCTTGTATCTTGTGCTATTGTATTATGAAGTAACGCCCCCGGACATATTTCCGCTGCGACGCATTTTTGGGGGTGTTACACTACTCCTCCTGCTAGGGCTCCTCATCATAACCAGGTGGTGCGTAGGCTCCCTGCAATGGAATGTTATACTGACCAGCCATGTACTCAAAAATAAATGCGTACCTATTAGAATGGTACGACTGCGTACGGTACATCCTCTCTAGCGTAGCCTGGCGTATCTCCATGCGACCCATCCTGTCATATAAATCCTGCATAGTCGGGGATGGGGGTGTAGGCATAGCAACTCTAGGAACACCGAGGGCAGGGTCTTCAGTAATCAACCTCCCATTAGAGCCGATTAGCTCTCTAAGGGTGGTAGCATCCAAAGACCGACAATAAATTAGAGCACTCAGTCCATCTAACACCTCATCAGTCAGCAAAATCATCTTTCTTGCCATCCTAGTAATAAATTGTCCACAACATATCATACTCTCTCTCTCTGGGATCCAACTCCTTTCCTCTTCAACCACTTAGCAATCAACCATGTCACATTAGCATACCTATTTTGGTTTCTAGCCTCAAACATGCTCATCAACCATAGTTCGTTTCTTTGAATCTTGTCATACCCTGTTGTTTTTTGACACAAACCATAAGTAATCATTTTCTGCAACACTTAAGAATAGGACGCCTAATAGTCTCAGTAGCACTCCTAGAAAAATGTAGCTTATCCTTGCTACTAATTCTTAACCAATAATCTCTAGCATTGAAATGCTCATCACTTCTCAAACCTCCTTGGAAATACACTTCAAATCCCTACTCACGAATCTCCTAACTATTGTATACCCCTAAACGGTGAGCAAATTCTAGCAAGGTCAATGAGTGTCCACGTCCTCCTAACCTAAACTTGTTTAATTTCTTCATAATCAGCTCCTTATCCGTGACTACCTCATCAAACTCATAGGTCGAATAAAACTCGTGACACAATTTCGTATAGATAGGTTCATTAATGTCGAATGCACGTCTCCAAGATTCAGAAGTGAATATCTCCTCTTGTCCTCCCATCTCGTATACCTCAATCTTCAACATCTCTTCAATCACTTCGGCACATCCCAATGTGTTTAATACATTCCAATCAACGATACATGGCGAGTAAATTTGTTTTGGAAACAAATGAGCGAGGTTGGTGTTGTACTTAGTCTTAGTAGTCATGTAACATGTCCCCAAAGCAAAAAATTATGATGAACACGTGGAAGCATGGCTTCCTCTATTGTTTTGGTGTGATGGGTTCTTTTGGGCCGAGAAGAACCGACTTCATCGTCATGCATTCCAATAGTTTGCATATCAATAATAGTTCACAAACAAACATATAATGATATTAGATAGCAATTATAGCAAACGAGCAAGCTCAGATACGCTTTGCGAACTCTCTGTTTGGTTTTTAGACATAGAGTACGACATACTTCCCAACCAGTGCGGCGTACTTTTGGATTTTTACTAAGTGCGCTGGTTTTAACAGAAAAACCGACGTACTTCTTGGGTTTTATAATAATTTCAAATTTTTCAGAAATAACTGAATAAACATATATTTTAATAATTTGAAATAGTGTTTTATCTTTACCCAATATCCCCAAAATAGTTTATAACAATTCCTACAACTATTTTAATCTAGTATAATAACATCTAATAATTATAAGCATAAGCAAAATTTATACCTTTTATAAGTTTAAGAACAAAATTTATATATTTATCATAGCTAATTGTAACTGAATTTAAATTTTATAAACGCTAATTAGAAAATAAACATAGATTAATTAAAGACAAATAAGAATATGATATAGATTACATACCCTTGGCATTGTTAGATTGATGGATTGGTTTTTGTAATTTTTGAAATTTATATAAAGACCGGCGGTTTTGAGAGTATATTTATGTTTTGTGTGTGGTAAATGTGATAAAACATTTGTATAATTGCCAAAACCACCCAAAAATGCGATATACTTACTTGTAAGTGTGGCATACTTTTGGTGGTTTTTCCACACAGAATTGAAGTTTTTAACATGTAAACTAATTACAGAAATAATAAAATCAATCCATCATCATTAATACTTAATAATACTCATTCACAGCGGATCATATGTCCGGTACATCAAAGACTCATCCTTCACGGATTTACATAGCTTTGACAAGTTTAATTCAAAATCGACTCAACAAAACATAGAAATAAAAAACACACGTAGAAGTATGGAGCACGCTCCTATTTATTTATCCTAAAAGTTTTCCAGATTTAAAACCAATTTGGTGACACTCAACTTGTAATAATCCGATAGTTTCCTATCGGTTGATTTTGTTTCGTAGTTTTTTTCAAAAATCTTTCCATAAGGATCCACAACTCTAATCTTAGTAATCCATTTCCCATCTCCATTATCCTTAGCAAAATTCCCTGAATGATTGGGTATCCATTATGCATTTTGTAGCAGGACAGACAATGCACCAAGAAAAGCTACGACCTTTTTCCATACATAAATATTTTTGAATCAATTAAGTCCTGAAGGGCAAGAGCTCTATCTATTGGCTCATCACAACTTAGATATTTAGCATGATTTGGGCCATAAATGGGCTTTCCCATATCATCCTAATGACATCAAATAACGTCTATTTTATAGCATCATTTATCCCATGTTATTAACCCATTTTGTATAGTTATTGCAAACAATTGTTACTTAATCGTTTATATTTAAGAATTGCAGTAATTATGGAGTAATTGGTAAAAGTTTACAAAAGGCACGCATTCTGGAGCTTAAATGAAGATATTTTGAAGATTACTATTCTAAAGACCAATACGTCGTATCCATCAAAGAAGATACGACGTATCCGTGCCTGCACTCACCAAAGACCACAAAAGGATAAAGATCAATACGCCGTATCTAGAGAGACTCAATACGCCGTATTCAAGATATAATACTTAAATATTCTGGAAGATATCAAGCGTGGTCCCTACTCCAAGAAATCCCTAATACGCCGTATCCAACACTTGGATATGCCGTATCCAACAGACTTCCAGACCCTATAAATAGAAAACTCAAAAACGAGTTTTCAGTGTGCTAAATCATATTCTCGATACCTAAACCATAAAAGTAAATTTTCAAAGGAGAAAAAGAGCAAAAGAGGTTGAGCAATGTTATCAATTCCATAGGATACAACGTGTAATTCCATATACTTTAGTAATCGTTCAGTTTTTGGTATCATTCGTTAACTCGGTTAGTTTACCTTGGCTAAATAATTTCTTTTGTATTTATTATGACGTTTGAAGGCTAATACCTTTGGGTATTAGCCATTATTATGAAGATCTGAATGTTTGGTATTTGTTTTTCTCAATTTTTTTGATTTATCCTTGTATGCTTGTTTATGTTTATCAATTTATACTTGTTTGCCCGCTTTTGTATGCGACCTATCATTCAACTGGATCTAGTGAAGCAGACCAAGTAGATCTAGTGTCAGGGATAGCTCTCCATATAGTGATTTATATATCTAGAATTATAGTTACACAAATATTGTCCTTCTAAGTCTGTGTCTAGGATACGCTTCGGGCTTAACTAGTTAATTGGATATTGCCAATGGGTTATTGATCCTGTTGACTAGCAGGTGACCTAGATAATTTAACAAGTAACCTTCTGATTCCATTGGATAGTTGGACAAGTGGACCACTAGTGTATAAATTGTCATTAAGCGATAAGTGGGTAAAGTCTTTATGAGCTAGGATTTAACAAGATCACCATTGATTTAATCCCTAAGATAGATTCTAATCAGCAAATAAGGATGCTTTATGCGAATGCTTTAATTGTGACAGAATTAATGTGTCTAGGTCTTAGGATGACATAATGCCTAAGTCTTAAGAATGATATGCCACCTCGAGAGAAGAAATCATTGCACTTAATAAACAAACCAACTTTCTAATCAGATTAATAATGGTTAGTACAGTTTTCTTATATAAGGTTCGACTGCTCTTTTATCTTTTGTTAATTAGCTTGCGTGGGTAAAAGTGCCTTGAATTGATTGTAGTCACCAACCAAATCGTGCCAGTCTCTTAGGCTGAAAACCCCTTTTTTTCCTGTTAGAATTACGATTTGAACTGACATAGGTTTAACATAGGTTTAGAATAGAATATAATTAACATAGAATAGATAACCAAGATATTAATTAAATTGATAGATTTAACCTCGCTTCAAGTGTTCGACACCCTACTTACGACGAAACTAATACCGATCGGGTACACTGCCCGTTAAAGTGTTGTTTTTGGTTTAGTCGGCAAAATATAAATTTAAAACTTGAATCAATAAAATATACACCATACAACGACACATTAAGTTTTTGGTGCCGTTGCCGGGGAGTGAAAATTAATCTTGATTTTTATTTGATATTTTGGTTTTTAACATTAGATTAGATGTAACCCTTAGGAGTAGTGTAGTTTAGAATAATTTGTATTCTTGATTATTATGTTTGTGTGATATGACGTATTCAGTCTTCTGAATATGACGTATTGGTTATTTAACTTTTTTTCTAGTGAGATTGTTTAAGGATGGATGATCCGAACATGACTATGGAAGAATATATCAAGCTTGAAGAAGAAAAAGTTCCTAGGCGTGGTCAGGTGTTTAACTGGCAAACTGCTACATATGGGAAGATCCGGATTGATGACAATCTTCATGACCTTAGCTCTGTGGATGCTGAATTCCCAGCTATAGTCACTAACGATGCCTTTGTACCACATGATGCACTTCAATACAAATCTCAAGTAAGTACTCCTTTTCAACGATGAAATCTACTTTAGAATATCATTTGATGAATCCGACGATGAGGATTACATATTAGTTTTTGACAAAAACTCGTTTTCTTATAAAATTATTTCTGTCAACAATTTGAAAACGGATTCAGAAAATGATAATGAAAAAGTCATGCCTTCAATTCCATCACTTGAGCCTACGACCAATTATATTGATGATTTAGACTTCTTTAATGATTTTGTGAATGAATTTCCAGCCATTGTTTACAATGATGCTCCAACGTCTAAATCAAATTTATTAATTGAACCAACTTTTAGCCCTCTACATATCGATGAATTTGATTTGAATAATGAAACATCATTGTCCGAATGTGATGAAAAGGAACAAAACGTTTTATACTTTAATGATCTATTTCCTTTTAACGTAATTTATCACGATGATTCAAAATCAGATACTAATAATGATAATGATAAAATCGATATTGAGCAATCTTCAGGGAATTTATCTGTCATACCATTACCTAATGTAATAAATACCGATGTGGGTGCCTATGCACAAGGGTCAAATAAGCTTTTGGAAATAACTCATGATACATCTAACAAAATTTTCAAAACTGAAACTTTTGTCAAGGAATTAAATTTTAATATCGTGACTAGTAATTTTCTCAACAAAGGGATGCCATTAATTTTTCTAATCAAGAATTTGTATGTGCCATTTGGCATCCCGTTCGACCCTAAATTATTTTATAAGGATGGTATTAAATTGGGGCAAGTCTAGCTTAAAGACTTTTCTGTAAACAAAAGTGCTTGCCGAGAGACAACCCGGAATGTAGTTTTCATTTTTTATCGAGTATGTATTCCCAGACAGTCTATACGGTGTATCTAAACCCCATGGATATGGCTTATTAACCTTATGGACGTTATCCAATCTTTATTTTCAGCACAGTCTATACAACGTATTCATTAAATGAATACACCGTATACATGTATCAATATGGCGTATCCTGGGGTATGGATACGGCATATCAACTCCCTGTACAGCTTTAGGTATTTATTTTGAGTCTAACCAAACAAATACATAGAGATAGAATTGCATTTGTTTTCTGAGAATTTACAAAGGACCTCGTGAAAGGAAATCGATGACGTTGGTGATGTATTTACAAATCTAGAAATCCTGAAGTGTTAGAGTCTTGAAACCTCAAGACGGCTGTTCAACACAATTTCTTGCTCAATAAACTCAAATTGGAGAATCTACCGAGCAAAATATCAGGGGAGTTTCTCATTCTAATTCTTTTTAAATTCCCGTATTTAATGTTTTATATATATAACGAGGACGTTGTATAATTCAAGTGGGGGGATGGAATTAGAATGTTTACTTGTCCTATTTTTCACACTAAAATGCTTACATTATGCCAAATTTAAAAAAAATTCAAGCATACTTTTGCGAATTACATGTTACATAACCCACACACAATAACTCTTGTTTGATATTGTGAGGATTTAGCCTTTCTGTTTCTAAATGTTTACCTAAATTTCATAAAATATGAGTGTGCCGGTGATGTTGTAGACTTTAAAACTTGGCTTGGTATATCACTTGAGACCACAGTGATGAGTACTATGGATTTAGATGGAGTAACTTGTTTAAATTGGTAAATCTTAGGATTACACCCAAATCGCATTTACATGTTGCTTATTAACTAACTACACCGGTTAGTTAACCTCCCGTTTAAACCTTTTTCCACTCTCAACTTTAGAGTGATGATCTACTAGAAAAACCCGTAGAACCAATCCTTTAGGAATTTACACCAACTATTTGTTTCGTTACACCCTTACACCTTAACCTATCATGTTAGATTAAGTTTAATTTACAGTTGCTAGTTGCTTAAAGTGTAAAGTTTGTATTTCTTGAGTCTTGTGTCATTTTCTATCTTTGGTGCGGTTGGAAATTTATACATTGCAAATGGGAATGTATATTAGTAGTCAAAACTCATGTGATTTTACTTACGTCACAATTATTGGTGAATCCGAAGAACGAAGGAACTATCGAAGAAATTATCTGGAATTATTATGATCGTGAAAATGGTGAAACTACACCGAGATTTGAAGAATGTTTGGTAAAAAAAAGAAAAAAAAGAAGAAAAAAAAGAGAGAAAGAAATTTTGAAGATAATCGTTTCACAACTACCGAAGGAATTACACGAAGGATTAATTATTCGTTGATACATCTAAAAAATCAACGATGTAGAGTATTGTACAAAGTGGAAGATATCGCCACTTACCTTGTAGAGTATGTAAAGTTTTGGGATGATTGGGAAGTTGACCGTTACAGGAACGCCAACTTAGGTTGTTTTTTTTATCGATAATCAAGACGGTCAGGAAAAAAGTGTCTAGCAACTTGTATCTTAAGTCTTAATCTATTTGTTTCTTGATTTTTATTTAACAACAATTTACTTCCCTCTCACCTAATGATTAGCCGCTGGTTTTACGCGAATGAGGACTTGTTCGAGCGTGCATGTCTATTCCGTCGTTACGGCCATGTATGCATGTCTTAGCTGCCTCGTTGGTTTACGACTTTTGGTGAAAGTTAGAAGGTTCCTACCCTATATCATTCTTTATCCTAACCGTTGATTAAATTCGAATGGGGATGTGATCGAACACACATGTCTATTTTGTCATTATGGCCATGTATGTGTGCTTCGGTTGCCTTGTTGGAATGGTACTTCTGGTGAAAGATTATAGATTGATACCGTATGCCTTTCCATACAAGAACCCATATTTACCTTTATAAACTTGTTACTCCTTAGTTTTAGTGGTGGAGATGTGTCCTTGCCAAGCTTATGATAGAATACTCGTCACGACCGAACAATTGAGCGAATTAGTTACATGTTACCACATAGATTAGTTGAGTGATTTGAGTGTTTTCATCTTCCTATTTTGTGAGGTGTTTGGTTGTGTACTTGTAATAGATCAAATAAATGCTTTAATGGAAAATTTTCTTTTGGATACATTTTTATAAACTTCTAAAGGCTACTTGAGGACAAGTAGGATTCAAGTGGGAGGTGATTTGATGACATCAAATAACGTCTATTTTATAACAACATTTATCCCATGTTATTAACCCATTTTGTATAGTTATTGCACAAAATTGTTACTTAATCGATTATATTTGAGAATTGCAGTAATTATGGAGTAATTGGTTTGCAAAAGATGCGCATTCTGGAGCTTAAATGAAGATATTTTAATGATTACTATTCTGAAGACCAATACGCCATATCCATCAAAGAAGATACGGCGTATCCGTGCCTGCACTCACCAAAGACCACAGAAGGATAAAGATCAATACGCCGTATCTAGAGAGACTCAATACGCCATATTTAAGATATAGTATTTAAATATTCTAGAAGATATCAAGCGTGGTCCATACTCCAAGAAATCCCCAATACGCCGTATCCAACACTTGGATGCGCCGTATCCAACCGACTTACAGACCTTATAAATATAAAACTCAAAAATGATTTTTCAGTGTGCTAAATCATATTATCGATACCTAAACCATAAAATTCAATTTTCAGAGGAGAAAAAGAGCAGAAGAGGTCGAGCAACGTTATCAATTCCATAGGAGACAACGTGTAATTCCATGTACTTTACTAATCGTTCAGTTTTTGGTATCATTCGTTAACTCGGCTAGTTTACCTTGGCTAAATAATTGCTCTTGTATTTATTATGTTGTTTGAAGGCTAATACCTTTGGGTATTAGCCATTATTATGAAGATCTGAATGTTTGGTATTTGTTTTTCTTGATTTCTTGATTTATCATTGTATGCTTGTTTATGTTTATCAATTTATACTTGTTTACGTGCTTTTGTATGCGACCTATCATTTAAATGGATCTAGTGAATCAGACCAAGTAGATCTAGAGTCTGGGATAACTCTCTAGAATTATAGTTACACAAATATTGTCCTTCTAAGTCTGGGTCTAGGATACGCTTCAGGCTTAACTAGTTAATTGGATAATGCCAATGGTTTATTGATCGTGTTGGCTAGCAGGTGACCTAGATAATTCAACAAGTAATGTTCTGATTCCATTGGATAGTTAGAAAAGTGGACAACTAGTGTATAAATTGCCAATAAGTAGTAAGTGGGTAATGTCTCTATGAGCTAGGGTTTAACAAGATCACCAATGCTTTAATCCCTAAGATAGATTATAATTAGCAAATAAGGATGCTTTATGCGGATGCTTTAATGATGACATAATTAATGTGTCTAGGTGTTAGGATGGTGTAACGCCTAAGTCTTAAGAATGATATGCCGCCTCGAGAGAAGAAATCGTTGCACTTAATAAACAAACCAACTTTCTAATTGGATTAATAATGGTTAATATAGTTTTCTTATATAAGGTTCGACCGTCCTTTTATTATTTGTTAATTAGCTTGCGTGGGTTAAAGTGCCTTGAATTGATTGTAGTCACCAACCAAACCGTGCCAGTCTCTCAGGCTGAACATCCCCTTTTTCCCGTTAGAGTTAGGATTTAGACTGACATAGTTTTAACATAGGTTTAGAATATAATAGAATTAACATAGAATAGATAACCAAGATATTAATTAAATTGATAGATTTAACCTCGCTTCAAGTGTTCGACACCCTACTTACCACGAAACTACTACCGATCGGGTACATGGCCCGAGTTTAGTCGGAAAAATATAAATTTAAAACTTGAATCAATAAAATATACACAACACAACGACACATCACATCCCTTTTCAAACTATACTCTTCCTCGTTATCAGTAACACTTTTCGCATGAGCATTCCTTACATTGGCCACATAGACCTTTTGATGAACGGTACCATCAAAGGTTGATGTTCTTCCTTTAATAGTATTCATGATAGCCCCATAAGTATGCAAATAGCTTCTTCCCACAATAATTGGTACATCACGATCTACGGGTATATCCAAGAGTAAAAAACTAGCAAGTATCATGGTGACACCTACTTAAGAAAGTACGTCTAACAATCTTGCCATAGGTTCGGCTTTTGAATGGTCAAGCATAGTAATCTTGTGCTTTATCGGCTTGAATTATTCTCTCTCTAACATCTCATAAATTCTATAGGGTACTACATTAATGTTTGATCTGGTATCGGCTAAAGCATGAAAATCAAATTTCCCTTCCAAACAAATCGGTAGTGCAAACACTCCACGATCATTCTTCTCCTTAATAGCCTTGTAACCTTTGATAAATTTACTTCACCAACTATTTTTTCTTCAACTTCGAGTTCTCCATCCAGCTTTAACTTATCCATTAAGACGCTATCGAGTAATTTTTTATGTTGATCACTATATTTTAAGGTTTCGGTGACTGTACTTTTTCACTAAGTATTAAGATTCTTTCATAAAGATCTTTTTCCAACTCTTCTTTAGAAAGTTCCTCTTGAGTTATGGGCCAGTTAATAGCGAGGGATTGTCCTTCAGCATTATAAATCATCTTGTAGTTCTTCAAAGGTTGCTTCTTGTTTCTCGCGCTTTTTCCCATATTACAAATGAAAGGTGGCATATCGGTTATATCCAATGGTGGTAGGTCAGTAACATCGATGCTAGCTAAGAGATCATCGAATTCATTATTACTATCATCATTAAGGGTTATAAGATCGGGATAAATAGCGAGAATTCCATTCCTGAAATCGATAATCCCCTTAGTAAGTCTAAGAAAAGAACGATCGAAAATCACTCTAGGGTCAACGTCGTCTTCTTTAGGGTTGATAATGAAGCTAACAAAGTATAGTTCTCCCATTAAGACAACAAGTAACTCTCATTTCATAACTTTTCACTATTTTTACCTCGTTTTCAAAACAAAGCTTAACCGCAAACTCATTAGAAATCATATTCTTCTCGTATTCCAGATTGGTTTCACCATCATAAGCATCTAAACCTTCAACAAAGCACGGGGTAATGTACCGCTCACTAACTTCTTCGGTCTCCATCCTTGAAAAAGTAAACGACTTAATCTCTCTTTTCCTCCTACTATCTGTTGTATCACATACGCAAAGGTATCCTAATTTCCTTCGCTCTTAACTACATCATTTAGTAAAACACGATCACTTTCTCCTAAGCACAATCATCCAATACTAGTGTTCGGGTCCATTATTATCTTAAGACAACACAACATTGAAATCAATATTAGTAGGTTAGTATAGTCAAAACTAAATAGCATTTTACACTCAAGCAACATTAGTAAACATTTAGAAATTAATAAACAGAGTGGTTTCTTCATAACAAAAAGATACAGATGTTCTGTAAATGTTCAGGTATAAAAGTGCGACGCACTTCATAAGAAGTGCGGAGTACTTCCCTTAATTTTTTAAAATTTTCTAGAAAAACTGGCGTACTTACTATTAAGTGCGTCGTACTTTGGCTTTTTTCAGTTACGTTTTTTATAAAACTCTTTGTTTTCAAAATTCTAACCATTGTAAACTCTCTTTCATCATTACACTTCACATAATGAGTATAAATGATCATAGGGTATTTTTCATCAAAATTTCTCATTTTTGTATCAATATGTTTTGTATAACTAGTAGGTATACTTACACAAGTTATAAGCTCATAATGGCAGATAATAAGCATACTCAAATAGCACATAAATGGTTCAATAAGCATAAAGCAGTTTTTAGTATATTTAGCATATTTTTGAATTTTATGTTTCACATGGTTATTAATTATACTAGTGCACTCACATAGCAATAAACAATAAGTAAACATCACAAAAATATTAACAAGTACATATTTAAGCATAACAAATGAAAAGAAATATTTTTTTGATTGTTTAGTTTAATATACGAATTGTAGAAATACATAAACCCAAAAAGTAATAGCATAAAGAAGGCAATCCTCATGTTCTCAGAGTTGAATTTAAACATTAGAAAGGGTTTGTGGTGTTTTGATTTGATACAGACTTCATTGTTTAAAATTTCCCAGAAAGTGCGGCGTACTTCGAGTGAAGTGCGTCGTACCTCTGAATTTTCCAGAAAAACCGGTGCACAAATTTGTGTGTGCGCCGTACTTTCTGCAATAGAAATGAATTTTTGGTCAGTTTGCCAGAAAACTGTACGACGGGGTGGTGTAATTTTTACAAAACAATAAGTAAACTTTAAAAGAAACAAATCAATCCCCAGCAACGGCGCAAAAACTTTGATGTGTTGTAAAAGCTATAAATTTATATAACTCATTTTTACCGAATTTCAAACCAACATACGGGTAAAGTGTAACCCCCGTATATA
This sequence comes from Tanacetum coccineum, assembly GCA_026074375.1. Taxonomy (NCBI): domain Eukaryota; kingdom Viridiplantae; phylum Streptophyta; class Magnoliopsida; order Asterales; family Asteraceae; genus Tanacetum; species Tanacetum coccineum. The sequence goes on along the minus strand of BQNB010088307.1, from coordinate 7,679 downwards.
GTATAGATTCAGGGTAAGACCAGGTCGTTCCACAGGGATGGTGTTCTCAAAAGTTAATAAGTTTTGCAAGAATGTCTCTAGATTTGTCACGAATCCAAAGATCAATTGTAAAAGACATGATTTTCCAATTTGACTACTTTTGTATTTAAGTGATTAAAACAATGTTTATTTGGGTCGAGAACAATGAGGACAAACATACAAATACGAATGCACACATAAATTAAGGCATAAAAGCATGAATAAACGGGTAGTCATTCAAGCAATTATCTATTTCACATAACAAGGAATCCTTTCAGCTTTGAATTCTTAGTATGTCAAATGCTTAAAGATCAATTTATTTATGGATATAATGATAATAAAACTCTCTTAATCAAGTTTGTTAGACATGCGATTAGGCATTAAACATATTCATATTTGGGTTGATAAATGTTTTGCTAGCCAATTCTCACAAGACTAACATCACATCATTCATAGATAAACAATGCGAAATCAAACACAAGGATATATGAGAAATCAAATAGTTAACAAGTATTCGGATAATCCAACATCGAGTTTATTAAGATTGTAGCCATAGGCATTATATCATGTTTACATCACGAGTCCTTTTAAAGCCCAAATAAACATAGAAGACTACTCTATGATTATGAAAGCAAAACACATTATGAACTCAAACAATTCAGTAATAATCATATTCAAAGGATAAACAAGATTATACCAATTTCCAAAAGCAAATGTTGATGATTTCATAAGTTTTCCTAATGAGAACTACAAATAACCCAAGTTAGAACTCCAACTACCAAGAACTTTGTCACAACTGCTTAATACTCGAATTCTAACTGCAAAGTTGTTCTTCTTGGTAGATTATCAGCTGGAAAGGGATGAACTATAAGCTAGTTCAACCCAATTCCTAAAACTTTCTTCTTTCTTTGATTCTTGTGATTGTGTAAGTTGTGTTGTTTTTCTGTGTGTGAACTCTGAGATTAGGCAACTATTTATAGGCTCTAAGGCACCTCCAGGACGTATGTAGTTATTTCCAAAGGCTAGTGAAAGGTCTTCACTTCAATGCAATGATTAAATGATATTTTGTAACTGCAGCAGAAAGTGCGACGCACTTCATAGGAAGTGCGCCGTACTTGGCCTTTGAATTAAATTTTCTCCCGGATCTGAAGTATGCCCCACACATGCATAAGTGCCCCGCACTTGCCAATTTATTATTTATTTGTAGGTCTTTCTTCCAAGTCCTTCTTCTAACGACCGTTAGCATATCTAATGATAATCTTTTACGTTTTCAAACCTTGTTTCTTCTATTTAACTTGAAACAACTAATACACAAATAAGTGTCTAAACACATAACATTTAATATATTTCTATGGGTAAATACAATATTTACGAGGGATATTTTATGTATAATTAGAGCTTTATCACAACCTGATGTAGAGTTAAGATCGGAATGTTACATTTACATACCAAACTTTTCTTTTGTCAGTCTTATTGTCAAATGTTTATTTCAGGTAATTCGTTCTTTAGTAAGTCGTACTTTTAGGTGTGGAGCTCAATTAGGTTTTATTTACCATACGGTGTGATAATACTTTATACGGGTCTTTTTTTAACTTTTTTTCGAGATGTATAGCAATTTATCTTGATTTCTTTTTGGTTTAGGATGTGCAGAATCTGCAAAATGGTTGTACAGTGTTTTATGTTTGAGTTATATATGCACATTGTAGTTTTATTTGATGGTTCAGACGAAACTCATTCTCCTTTGGCATCACACTTACCAAGGATGATTTGATGTATTGAATGAATGGGTTTGTCTAGAAATGTTGTTTGTTGTTGTGGCATGTTATCTTTTTCAGTTTTAGCATTTTAAATTGCCATTATTTTATTCTAAGTTGTTGGTAAAAGAGTATATCAACATATACTTCTTCTTTTTAAATGGTGTACTTCCGTAGAAATTCTGTAAGTCTGTTATTGGTATAAGATTGTTTGACATTAATAATCGCAAAATTGTAAAACGACTGGTAAATATACGTTCTGTGAAACAATGTCTTGCTGATTTAAGTGAATAATTGAAATAATTTAAATAACGATTTCAGTTGACAAGCACATTTCCATTCATATAGATTTCCGGGAGTATTTGTAGGCTGATTTTGGTCATTCTGTCGTGCTTCTTTGATGTGTTTCAAAAAGCTTTAAATTTATAATGACTGAAAATACCAATTTTATTATAGGGAAAAACACAAGTAAAAGTATAACCTACGTATGTAGTATAATCTTTTTTAGGTAAGACCAGATCGTCCACAGGGATTTAAGTAGTGTTCAAATAATCAGAAAGAAAATAGACTTTAACAACTTTGAATATAACTTTTGTTTTACCAGTGATAATAAGCATGACTACTTAGATAGTTGAGAATAATTTATAAGTAATGGTAATGATTAAGACCTCCAAGATGAAACTTTTAACTTATAAAAAGGATTTCTCGTCAAAAAACGTTTTCACAAATTAACTTAATTAACTTAAGACTTATATTTAGTTTACTAAACCAAATGTGTCACTCAAATGATCCAGTTACTTATTATATCAAAGCTTATTTTGTTTATCAATTTACGAAAGTAGATTTCTCGACACAAACAATAAAGACCATAGACAAATCTTTAAAACCATATAGATCATAGTGGGTCTTTCGACCTATACCGATACGATTATATAATCTATTTTGATAAGCAAAAACCCGACAGGATAAGACATAACAGGGTTGCAACATAAGCTTGAGATTAATGAGATCACGATCATACCAAAAACTTATTTGTTATTATAATTTCACCGAGTAGTCATGAGAGAATTAGCCTCTTATGGCTATATAGTTCATAACATACCTTGATTCAACAAGAAACTTCATTATTTCAATAAAATAAGATGATATTCGTCTTCGTTCTTGGTTGTTTGATCTTGAATCTTCAAAAGGTATGGTGTTTATGGCTTAGGAGAAGGTTGGGAAGGTTTAGAACATCATAAGGGAGAGGGATTGTGTGTGAGATGAGATAAGTGTGTAAGAATGAGTTTATGATATATGTGAGAATTTTGGCTCTATTTATAGGCTGATTTTCAGGTAGAAGTGCGACGCACAAAATAAATTATGCGACGCACTTGGTGTGTTAATGCACTATTTTTACCAGGCCTTTAATTCTTTTGACTTTGAGGAGAAGTGTGGCGCACAAGGTGTAAGTACGGGGCACATTTGCACTTTTCAGCTTGAGACTTTATCTTTTCTTGTATCTTGATTTCCAAAGTGTATAAGTACATGATCTTTGTTTGATTTGAGCTCGGGATGTCTTCAAGTGAACCTGCAAGTATTTCATGCTATTAAGTATCAAAAGTTCACGATAAACGATAAAATATGTATAAATAATGCCACCGAAAACATGTATAATTTAGGTGTTATCAAATCCCTCTACACTTAGATATTACTTTCCCTCAAGCAATCAAAGCGAGAAAATAATATCATTTATCGTGACGTGGAGAAAATTTAGATTTTACAAGAGCTTGCATATTTATTAACTTTTCAGGCATAGACATATAACATAGCACCTCACAGGGGAATATGTTTGATTTTGTAATTAACTCGAGCCCCTCAGATAGGGTTTATATATTTGTGAAGACACTCAATTTGCACAAACATAATCTAGACAACTACCATACGTTTGTACTTGACACATAAACATGACGGAAGGGCGGAACTTGACACTGATGAGGGATAATAGCATATACAAATCTTCATGTGCCGGAACTTAAGCCTTTATTTCTTTGAACTACTATATATATATTTTTTATATATATTTTTTACCAATGATATCTGAGGCTTGGCACAGAACATCTTTTTTCAACTTTGACTTCTTCACTTAGACACTTTAGCAACTTAGCACCAAAGGGTGTGCTTGCAAGAATAGTAATTTGTGGGATAACATATGATTAATCAGGCATCAGTCTAGTAAATGATGATCAAGCACAATTTCTAGAGATTCTAAATTACCGGCTTACTCAAATATAATTGTCAACCACTACCATTGTTCCAGAAAAGGCGACAAATTACAAATACATAGCCGTAACGACGAATGAGACACTTGCAATTGCATTCAAACCTTAACTCAAACAGGCTAAAGGCATCAATTATCTTAGGCACCAAAGGTGGGTACCTGAATATATTCTAAGGCTTATAATTCTCACAATTTTAGTGGATTTGGTTATGCTAGTTATGATGTCAATCCGGTTGGATTTGCCTTACAAAGAGTATTTTTATTTTTAGAAAGCATATATATATGTGTTAAGATTTTGAAATATCAGTTGAATTTTTTTTGGCAAGGCAAACATAGAGGGATATGATTAATTTTTCCTATTTGGCTCCCCTCCACACTTAAGTTAAACATTGCCCTCAATGTGATAACTGATAAACTAGAGAATAAGGAAAATTAAAGGAAAACGGTACTTCCTGAGGCATAGAGAAATGTATAGCTGTGAGAGAGCTATCCTTGAGCATACTTCATAATATTCCTATTTTGACTTATATTACATACATAAAAGTAAACACACAAAAGCACACAAAAAGAAAATATTTCTTTGGGGTTTTTTTTAGAAAAATAAATAAAGGATACGAGTGGAGTTGTATAGAGGAGGGACTCCTCCACACTTAAGTAAAGCACGGGTTGCCTCTTGAGAAGCGCTTAATTTTAAGAGAGTCGTTAGCTAGATTCTTGCTTCTGGAGTTCATTCTTTCATAAAGAAAGGATACAGTGCTTCCCTTTGGTCATTATATTCTTCTTCTTCATGATATTATTTAAGTCGATGGCTGTTAACAATAAACATCTTTCCATGTTTTCCATATAGTTCAACATATCCAGATGGATATTGGTGTTTTACTACGTATGGTCCTAACCAGCGAGATTTGAGTTTCGGTTGTTTAAATTTATACTTTGAGTGAAAAAGCAGAACCTTGTTTCCATGTTTAAATTCTTTTCTCATTCTTAGTTTCCTACCGTGCCAGACTTTGGTTCTTCCATTGTATAGTCAAGAGTTTTCATAGGTTTGGTGTCTAAGTTCGTCTAATTTATGTAATTAAAACATTCATTTTTCACTAGCAGCGATGAGATCTAGGTTACAATTATTCAGGGCCCAGTATGAACGGTGTTCAATTTCAAATGGTAAATGGCAGTTCTTTCTATATATGAGCTTGTATGGTGTTGTACCGATTGGTGTTTTCTAAGCAGTGCCAAAAGTCTACAGAGCGTCATCAAGTTTTCTTGACCAAATAGTAGGATTATCTTTAATAGTCTTTTCAAGAATTCTTTTGAGGGCTCTATTTGTGTTTTCAGCTTGACCACTTGTTTGAGGGTGGTATGATGTAGAGAAATGGTGACTAATTCTATATATTTTCATAGTCTTTTCCATTATTTTGTTACAAAAGTAAGTGCCTCGGTCGCTTATTAGAGCTTTGGGTATTCCGAAACGACATAATAGTTTCTTCAAGAAAGTAATAACCACTCGGTCATCATTGGTTGGTAAAGCTTAAGGTTCAGCCCATTTAGATACGTAGTCGACAATGACAAGAATGTATTCAAACTTATGTGATTTTGGGAATGGTCCCATAAAGTTAATACCCCATAGATCAAAAATTTCACATACTTGAATGTTGGTTAAGGGCATCTCATCATGTTTTGAAATATTTTCCATCTTTTGGACTGCTTCGCAAAGGCGAACTAGAGTATGAGCTTCTTTTATGATTGTTGGCCAGTAAAATCCTGAATCTTGGACCTTTTTACCGATTACGTTTGGTCCATAATGTCCACCGGTTGGTCCGTGGTGACATTGATCTAAAATGGTACAAGTTTCTGGTCTATAGACACATCGTCTAATCATACCGTTAGAACATATTTTGAAAAGATAGGGTTCTTCCTAAAAGTAGTGTTTGAGGTCAGAGAAGAATTTGTTCTTTTGTTGATACGTCATCCCTTTTGGTATAATATCACCTACCAAATAGTTTGCAAAGTCTGCGAACCATGGTTCATCTTTGGTGTTAATTTCCATAAGGGTTTCTCTAGGAAAGTTGTCATCAACTTCACTGTCATCACTTGTCTCGTCATTGTCAATCCGAGATAAGTGGTCGGAAGCAATATTTTTTGTACCTTTTTTATCTTTGATTTCTATATCGAATTCTTGTAGGAGTAGAATCCATCGAATAAGACAGGGTTTTGCGTCTTGTTTTTTAAATAGATGTTTAAGAGTTGAATGATCTGTGTAAACAATAATTTTTGATAGTATAAGATAAGATCTAAATTTGTCGAATGCAAAGACTACAACCATAAGTTCTTTCTCGGTTATGGTGGATTTTTGTTAAGCTGGGTTGAGAGTTTTGCTTGCGAAGTAGATTCGGTGAAAGTTTTTACCATCTTTTTGACCTAAGACAGCTCCAACTGCGAAATCACTTGCATCACACATAAATTTAAACGAAAGATTCCAGTTTAGGCTTACGATCATAGGAGCACATGTGAGTTTCTCTTTTAATAATTCGAATGCTTTTCGACATTCATCATCGAATTCGAACAGAGTATCTTTTTCAAGCAACTTAGTTAGAGGTCGGGCAATTTTTGAGAAATCTTTAATAAATCGTCGGTAAAAACCGGCATGTCCTAGAAAGCTTCTAACACCTTTGATGTTGGCAGGGGGTGGAAGTTTTGAGATTACATTGATTTTTGCTTTGTCGACTTCAAGTCCTGTGCCAGACACCTTGTGTCCACGCACAATTCCTTCTTTGACCATGAAGTGACATTTTTCCCAATTAAGGACAAGATGAGCATCTTTACAATGCTGGAGCATTTTATCAAGGTTGTTTAGGCATTTGTTGAAAGAGTTTCCAAAGACGGAGAAATCGTCCATGAATACTTTGACTGATTCTTCGATCATATCGTGAAAGATTGCCAACATGCACCTTTGGAATGTAGTTGGAGCATTAATAGTCCGAAAGGCATTCGCCTATAAGTGTATGTACCGAAGGGACATGTGAACGTTGTTTTTAATTGGTCCATATGATCGATAGGAATTTGGAAATATCTAGAAAAACCATCGAGGAAACAGAAATATTTATTTCCTGCGAGTCTTTCCAACATTTGATCTATAAACGACAAAGGAAAATGATCTTTTGCGGTTACTTCATTGAGTTTATGATAATCGATGCATACTCGCCAACCCGTAACAGTTCTTGTTGGGACAAGTTCATCATTTTCGTTTGTGACTACTATAATACCGCCTTTCTTTGGTACAAAGTGAATAGGACTAACCCAAGGACTATGGGCAATTGGATAAATAATACCGGTATCTAAGAGTTTCACGATTTCTTTCTTAATAACTTCTTGCATATTTGGATTTAACCTTCTCTAATTTTGGACAACTGGCTTGTTTACATAATGATGGGCAGATACTAGGAATGTCTGTCGTTTTCCAGGCAAATGCTTCTTTATGTTTTTTAAGGACAAATACAAGTTTGCTTTTGTTTTGAGTAGAGAGTTGAGATGATATGATTACAAGAAGAAAAGAGGGTTCTTCCAAAAATACATATTCCAAGTTATCAGGAAGAGGTTTGAGTTCGAGATCCGTACGAGGTTCTTCGACAGACGTCTTGATTTTATAATCT
>BQNB010088306.1:0-27693 GCA_026074375.1 Tanacetum coccineum | reverse complement strand
TGAACATTGACTTGCATCGTAGCAACTGTCAAGTTGTTTCTTATCATTTCATTCATCAGCTTGTAAAACCAGGAGTAGTATGACTCCATTGTTTCTTCATTGTAAGAGGTGAATTTTCCAAACTCCCAAAATAAGTTTGTCTTGACATCTTGAATGTTGAGGGATTCACCTTGTTGTAACCTTTCAATAGCTTCCCACATTTCATGAGATGTCTTGCATGCATCAACAATTGACTATATTTCATCTCTAATTCCAGTCAATATCAAATGAATTGCTTCTTTTTCAGATTCAAAATGAGCTTTGTTTTCAGGAGACATGTTTAGAATTGTCTCAACTGTTGATTGTTCAAGAACTGCTGGAGAATTATCCGTTGCAGGTACAGCTGGAATTATGACAGTAGAAGGAGTGTAAGGACCTTCAAGAATCCATTTCCTTAAGGCATAACCATTTGGTCATGTATCAATGTATCGGAAGAAATGTGATCGCCATTGTGCATATCTGCGCGTTGCAAGCATTGGTAGACGATCCCTTAAACCAGCTTCCATGATGTTGTTATGCATTTGGCTATCGGTTGTGGAAGTTACAATTAGAGTTGTCATGATGTATGATTGTTGAATTATAAAGTGAAAATGATTGAAGGATCTTAAGTAGATGTGTTGTTATTGAAGTTGTGGTAAAATGAATACAATTAACGTCTACAGGATTTTACAAGTCTATGATTAAAATCAAGAAAAGAATTGAGTCTTTCGCGGGATTTTACAAAATCAATAGAAAACTGTGAATGTAAATTGATTGAGATTAAGGTTTGTTTATGTTGAATTAGTTGTATTTTAAGTCCTTGATTGTGATTATGGTTCGAGTTTGTCAAAGTCTGAACCGGCAAACCTCTATGGAAATGGTCAAGTCTCTAGGGAATTATGACAAATCGCTAACGAGTTTTAAAATCGGCAGAGTAACGTTTAGTAATTAGCTTAGATAAGGTCTTTAATTTGTCCCTGTCTCAACTCGCTAATAAAAATTGCTACTTTAAATGAATGATAAGTCGCTATATGAAGGTCTCTATTAACTCGCTACGTTGGAAAAATTTAGGCAGCATAACGTTTGACTTTGACCTTGGATAATTTCTTCAATGTACCTGTTAACTCGCTACCTCAACTTGCTACCTGTAACTCGCTACCTCAACTCGCTACCTGTAACTCGCTACCTCAACTTGCTACCTCAACTTGCTACCTGTAACTCGCTACCTCAACTTGCTACCTCAACTTGCTACCTGTAACTCGCTACCTCAACTTGCTACATGTAACTTGCTACCTCAACTTGCTACCTGTAACTTGCTACCTCAACTTGCTATCTGTAACTCGCTACATGTAACTCGCTACCTCAACTTGCTACCTGTAACTTGCTACCTCAACTTGCTACCTGTAACTTGTTACCTCAACTTGCTACTTGTAACTTGCTACTTGTAACTTGCTACCTGTAACTTCTAATGAGGTCACTTTTGAAAGTACACGAGCCTCTTTCGTACCTGTTGTACCTTCTTGGATTATAGCAAACAAACAAACAAACTTTAAATGATCTCAACTCTCTACCAAGAATCTCCTACAACTTGCTAGATAGAAAAAGTTAAAGAAACTTTCGAATAAGCCTAAAAAACATAATAAGTTGATGAAATAAGTTGTAGGACTTCAAGATAAGCTACTAGAGCTTGTTCTAAACAAAAAAGTACACATTTGACTTTGTGATTCTTAAAAAATTAAACAACCCACCACTTAGAAACCAAAATAAGCCGAATCCTTTTAAGCTTAAAATTGAACTAGAACTTATTTAAACACATGAAATTGCAACAATAGAACTTATTTAACTAGTGGAGCAAGAAGAGAATAAGCTTAACAAACCAAAAAGCCTAGAGCTTTTTGAGCCGTAGGCTTATTAAGCACAATAAGCCATGTTTTGCTTATTTAAGCCACAAATCAAACACTAATCTACCCGTGGCTCTTGATACCAAATGTCAGAACCAAGAAATCACTTCACTTCATTACTTAAACCATGGATTGATCAAGAAAATAGATGGAAACTAGGAAGATGTTTAGAGAGAGAAACAAGAGAGAAAAAAAGAGAATTAGATGATTTACTTGCAAATGGAAAATTACAAAGTGAACCAACACCTTCTCCATCCTTGGAGAGGGGTATTTATAGCTAAACCAAGAGGCTTACATGCCTTTGGTATTTCTACGGGTCGGGTTAAGAATTTCTTTGGATTTTGCCCGAACACGTGACCGATTAGCTTACATAAACGAACCCGTTTACCTGTTCTAGCCTATTACAATGTTACATAATTAACTGACCGAGACCTAATATACTTAGTGAACGAACTTCCTTGTTCGACTTAATATTTGAGGCTAACACTTTGTATGGTAGAAAATGTCGTTCCCTAATCATGTGGACAAAGGTTGGAGAGGTTCAGTTGATAGGACCTGAGTTAGTGCAAGAGACCACTAAGAAGATCTCACAGATTAAGGATAGACTTAAGGCTATGCGTGATCGTCAGAAAAGTTATGTCGATAAGAGGAGGAAACCCTTAGAGTTTAGTGTAGGTGAGTATGTCTTGCTCAAAGTGTCACCTTGGAAAGGTGTAGTACGCTTTGGGAAGAAGGGAAAATTAGCACCCAGGTTCGTTGGACCATTTGAGATCATTGAGAGGATCGGTCCAGTGGCCTATAGGTTATATTTACCCGAGGAAGTGAATGGTGTTCATGACATGTTCTACGTGTCGAACCTTAAGAAGTGTTTGGGTGACCCAACACTGCAAGTGCCTTTGGATGAGATCCGAGTTGATGCTAAGTTAAATTTCATGGAAAAACCTGTGGAAATCATAGAGAGAGAGTTCAAGAAGCTTAAGCGGAGTAGAATTGCCATCGTTAAGGTTCAGTGGAATTCAAAAGGTGGACCTGGATTCACGTGGAAACGTGAAGACCAGATGAGACTTAAGTACCGCAATTGTTTAGTTCTAATAGTAGATGAATTTTGGGGTCGAAATTCTTTTAAGGGGGGTAGAATGTAAACCTTGCCCTTTTTCTAAGTTTTGAATGTTCTAACTTAGTCCTTTGACTATTTGACTTTTGTCATTTTAAGTTAGAGGAAGTATCGTGTTGACGGTGGTGAATTCATTTGATGGAGGTGTTTTATGGTTATATGGTGTATATAATCCTTTTTAGAGGGTATTATTATGTTGATTATGTTCCGGGTGGTTTGACCCGTAAATAGCGTAAAATGCCGAAAATGAGTCCCGATACGTCCGTTAATGTTTAAAATGAGTTTTGGGAAGTTTTAATTGAAAATGTGTCATGCAAATACTCTAAGTTATGGGAAAAGTATTTTTAAAATGAATAAAAATACTAATTAACTTCGGGAAACATTTTACGATCAAGGTTTTTGAGTTTTAAGTGAATCCGACACAAAAAGAAGGCAACCCGAGCCCCCTAGGATACCATATCCGGTTTTGAGCTCAAGGAGGGGACAATGAGGATTGTTTTTAGGAAGGTGTCTATTTGGTACATGTATATCTTGTACCATTTGGATTTTAGACACACATAGTTACAAAAAACACACATTCTTGCTCTCTTTCTTTCTTTCGCTGATCCAAACAGCAACACACACAAAAACACACTTATTTTTGAAGTTTTGATCAAGAACAAGAATGTCTAAGTCATCCGGGTTGATACCAATAGGCGTGGGTTCATAAAAACAACGTTTGGGTTGTCGGTTTCGTGTTAAATCTCGTTTTCAAAACCCTCTTTGTAAGTTTTATAAATTTTAATTTAACTTGTACTTTTGTGTGTTAAATGATGCATATAAGCTAGTTGTACGGTGCGTTTGTTAAAAATCAAACACAAAATTTTTACGAAAAGATATAAAGGGTTCGGTTTGGGGTTCGACCAAAGGGAAAAGGAAATGAGGTTTTGTTATTTTTATTGTCATAGTTGTGATGGTTGAAAAACATTTATTTGCTATGTAGCTTATTTTGGATATTAGACTATTTGGCTTATTTTTAAGCATTTTCGAGCTTATTTTGAGCTTATTAGCTCTCGGCAATTTAAGGGTATACAAGAAAAGTATTTTTGGTTATTTACCTCGTATGTCGTGTATTTGTAAACTATTTTGATAGCTTATGGTGATAACCGAATATATTACGTAGCATATTAGCTTATTTAAAAGCTTATTGTAGTTTTTGGGAGCGTATGAGCTCATGACCCAATAAGTCTCTTTAAGCCATGGCTTATTAAGAGCTTATTGTAGTCTTGGTTGTTTTGTTAGTTATTGTTTTAGGCTTATATTTACTAATGGGCTTTGGTATTGGGCCTAAAATATATATTATACATATAAATATCTTAATGGATCCTTATTAGGCCTTAAGGCCCAATCGGGTAAAGTAGTCGTATTATGAGTTTTGGCGAACTTTTGGAAAGCAAAACATACTTATGAATTGATATTGAAAGTCATTTTTAGGAAATATACTTTGATAAGCGTTGCGAGATATGATTTTTGGTGTTTTGTCAAAAAATGGTGAATTTGTAGAAGATTGTTTAAAATAAAGGTTTAAAAACCTTGAAAAACGTTGTATATACGTACGGGTCATGTCGAAATTTCGTTAAAAGTCTATACTTATATTTTTTACTCAAAACGCGATTTTCAATAAAATAATTAAATATTATTATTTTAATAAGTCAATTAAAAGACGAAAAATGTATTTTTTTGAAACTTTTCTAAATTGTTTAGTATAAATAAACGTTTCGTTTCTTATATTTTAAATGATGAATTAATGGTATATATTTCTTATATTTCTCGACTATTATATTAAATAGTATATGTATATGTATTATCTAAGGTATGAGTTAGAAGTATGTCATCTTTTGAACTAAGTTGTCAACCATCACACCACTTAAACGTTAAGAATAACCGTACAACATGCTTCTGAACTCTATGCATCAAACTTGAAAACTATTTTGGAAATAAATGTCTAAGTGGAACATTAATTGGACTAGGTCGTGTTCGGACATCGTTGCATTTGCTTGTGTGAATTGAGTTTGCTGCTTGAGGTGAGTACTCATAGCCCCACTTTTTAAACTTTTATGTTATGGAAAATGATACTCAAATGTGTTTTGAACTGTTTTTCTGAACTGTTCGAAATGTGGTTTTGTTTTTAGGACAATTAATGTGCTTATGACTGCTATGTGAATATGATGTAGTATGATTGTTCTTGCATGCATCGAGGTGCATGGCAAGGTGTGATTAGCAAGGATTTGCTATGTTTGTGAAATGTTGCCCTATGTAAATGCTCCAGTACTGGGAGGCCGTTAGGTGCATATAACCTCGGGGTTGCGACCCCAAGAGCATTGGTATACACTGGATTGATGACTAGCGGGGATGATAGGTCATGGTACATGATTAGCGGGGATGCTAAGTCATGGGTTTGATTGTATTTGCATATATTCACTGTAATATTGCACAATTGTCCAACTGTTTGAAATATTGGCACAACAACTGGGTTTCTTCAAACCTACGAGCTCACCAACATTATTGTTGACGTTTTCGAGTATCATTTTCAGGTGAAGGAAATGATCAGTAGGATTATGATGCGTGTTAGCAGACTTTAAGACATCTTGTATGGATTGTATTTCTGGAAGATTTGATTTAAGTTTGTTGTTTGAACTCAGTAGTTTGAGGATTGTTGTTCTAAGATTAATATGGACCCCTGTGTGGGCATTTGAATTTGTAAGTGACTATGTGATGTATTATTGTTGGGATTTCACTCAAGTCTGTACTTGAGGTGGATGATCTTCATGACACTTTTTCATTAATGCATTTTAGATTTCTCTATTTTGTATCTTGTGTTATGATGATTTTTTTGTCGCGCTATACCGTGTTTACCGCACTCATGTTGGGGTGTGACAGACTTGCTGAATAATTTGGTATTTAGTCTGAAATCTGTAGCCTGAATGTTAACGGGAGCGATCGGTCTTCCTCGGCCATTCATAGATGGCTGGCACAGCTCCTCCATCGTTCGAAGATCAGGAGCCGGATTTTGAGGAATAGGACCCGCATGAGGCGGTCCTTGATTGTTATTAGGATTCATATTAATTTCTTTAAAATCAAATAAAAGTGACGGTTCACCACGATTTTTTCGACTAATTAATCGCTCGGGATCTTCAAAAGGTGAAAAGAGGTCGGTCATAGAAGAACGTGTGCAAATGGACTAAAAAAATAAGATGGAAAATATTTTTGGATTTTTGTAAAGATAATAAAAGTGATATAAAATTATTTTTGGTATTTTTAATATATATAAAAGAAAAGGAAAATAAAATAGAATAAGAAAAGATTTATGGATTTTTATTTATTTATTTATTATAATTATTATTATAATTATTATTACTTTTTTTAAAACATGAAAATAAACTTTCAAAAGAAAGGATCTTCAAGGCACTAACTCGAAACACAACGCAAAAATCGTACAAATCTCCCCGGCAACAGCGCTAAAAACTTGGAACGTCGTGAAACGTGTCGAAGTAATATTATAGTATTTTCCGTTTAGATAAAAGAATTACTTGAGGACAAGTAATAATTCAATTTTCCAGAGTCGTGTCCACGGCGAGATATGAATTGAGGTTCACGTTTATGTTCTTAATTGGATGCTTGATTATCAAATATTTTTTTTGGTTTGTTTTAAACTAATGATTATAATGCATAATTGTTAGCTAAAAGATCTAAATATATGTTTACGGATATGCTTGTCACAGTAAGGCGAATAGAATCATTAAGTGTTGAAGGAAAGTATTGATTGATGAATGTAGTACCCATTTATAGAAACTTTTTCTCACAACTTGGTTTATTTTGGAAAACAATTTTAATTTTGGTACTATAGTACTAGATTAGATGTTTGGATTATCCTAAACGGCTTTTTGTCCCGGTCAACAAATAAACAAACAGAAATCATTAAATAATTCCAAAATTATTAATCAACAAATCCTTTTATTTCACCACTTAATTCATAATCACTACTTCACTTAACAAGATATTGATAATACTCACTAATACATAACAAACTATCAATTCACACATCATTATTTTTTTAATTAATAAACTAAAACTAATATGTATTGAAAAAAGGAAGGAAAGTAGAACCCGTGTGACAAAATAAGGCGAATTAAACCACCCGATCTTATAAACTAAATAAAATACTAAGTTTACTTCTTTATTATATTTTATTTAAATTATTAGTTAATCAAGTTGTATTTTTATATACTAAAAAGCTTTGTAAAATCTTAAAAGCTTTTTTAACATTTGAAATTAAATAGCTTATATATCCCTTAAGATACAAGCCTTAGATGTAGAAATGGTTCATCAAACAAAACTGTCAAAGGTTTAACATGAACAATATAACAATGAAAAGCTATAGATTAATCTAACAACTATAAGCTATTAAAAACTAGATCGGAAAAAAATAAAAACAATAAAACTATTATTAATAAATCTAAATCCACCCAAAATTAAGTTGTTCACTTCGAAAAGTGAACGAGGATTAGGTATATTTAAGGATTAGATCTAAAATAATAAGCTACTTGAAAAAGCTAACTTACTCTAAGCTAAAAAATTTAGATCAAAATTGATTAATACACAATAAATCATTTTATTAATAAATCTAAATCCACCCAAAACTAATATGTTCTCTTCGAAAAGTGAACGAGCATCGGGTATATTTAAGGATTAGATCTAAAACAATAGACCAAAAGGCGAATAATGTTAAATCAGTAATT
Source organism: Tanacetum coccineum (assembly GCA_026074375.1). Lineage (NCBI taxonomy): Eukaryota > Viridiplantae > Streptophyta > Magnoliopsida > Asterales > Asteraceae > Tanacetum > Tanacetum coccineum. Next base: position 19,882 of record BQNB010088306.1, on the reverse strand, counting down.
GATTAAATTGCTTTTTATAAATTGCTATATTTTAGCTTATTCGAGAGCTAATTAGTACCCATTTAAAAAACTATTTTCTCACAACGTTGGTTTATTTTGAAAACAATTTTTTATTTTGGTACTAATTACTAGATTGATGTTTGATTATCCTAACGGCTTTTGCCCGTCAAAATAACCAAACAAGAAATCTAAATAATCCAAAATTATTAATCAACAAATCCTTTTAATTTCACACTTAATTCACTAATCACTACTCACTTAACAAGCATATGATAACTACTCACTAATCATAACAACAATCAAATCAACAATCATATTTTTTTAATTAATAAACTAAAACTAATATGTATTGAAAAAAGGAAGGAAAGTAGAACCCGTGTGACAAAATAAGGCGAATTAAACCACCCGATCTTATAAACTAAATAAAATACTAAGTTTACTTCTTTATTATATTTTATTTAACTTATTAGTTAATAAAGTTGTTATTTATATACTAAAAAGCTTTGTAAAATCTATAAAAGCTTTAAACTTAGAAATTAAACTAGCTTATAAAACCCTTAAGCTACACGCCTTAAATATAGAAATGGTTCCATCAAACAAAATCAAGGTAAAAATGAATAATATAACAATTATAAGCTATAGATTAATCTTACAACTATAAGCTATTAAAAACTAGATCCAAAAAATGAAAACAATAAATCTATTATTAATAAATCTAAATCCACCTAAAACTAATATGTTCTCTTCAAAAAGTGAACGAGCATCGGATATATTTAAGGATTAGATCTAAAACAATAGACCAAAAAGCTAAACTAAATACAAAAATAAGCTAAAACTATGTGTGAATGTAGTAAGAAAAGGTGTTGGAAAGAATGATCCAAATGAGAGGAAATAGGGAGAATAAATAGCCCAATGCACTGGAGGGGCAATTTGGTCATCTCTCATGTACTCCAAGATGCCAGCATTACTGCTTCATTCTTAGCCAATTATTTTGCCACGTCACACTGATCCACCAATAAATTCCTCTTCTAGAATCCTCAGATCACGCGTTCTGACAGCATGTCATCTCTTAATACCGTATACACGTGTCGTCCTCCCATTGGCCAACCGACCTGCCACCTCGTACTGCCACCTCGTACTTCCACCTCGTACCTACATTTATGACATGTCAGAGCCGGCTCCACGTGGCAAGCTATCATTGGACAGCCGTCGCCACGTGCCAGCAAGTGGATACCACCTAACACGTCATTGCTGACATCAGCAGGTCAACGATCAACAGGTAGGTGATCAACAGGTCAGGTCGGGTTGCCACGTGGCATCCACCTGTCAGCCACATGGAATCCACATGTCACCACCTGAGTGGGCCACATGGCATCTGACGTGGCATTGGGGCAAATGGCAAGAGCCAACCTCGAACCCGCGACATGGAGGATAGAAACACAAGGGTTACCCCTACTCCTGCTAAGCTGGAGTTTGTTTCTATAATATACATGCACAACAATTCTTTTAAGGATTAATTGCATGGTCCAGGTTCATTAATAAAAAAGATTCAAAATAGGAAATTGACCGGTCCATATAAATTATTTGGACCGGTTCATAAGTGGAGAAAGGTACCGATGGACTCGTAACTTCGTGCTCTTTCGAATGGAGTGCTCGGGGAATTTTTACGACTTCGTTTGATTCACGATAAACGTGAAAACGTTGTCGAAACTTATCCAAAAATCACCGTTTTGCTTTATTTTCAATCATTTGCACCTGCAAGACATAATAACACATACCAAACATATTTGTAATATAATTACTAATATATTTTATGGTTATTAGTCCATTTAATGTGTTTTTCGGTATAAAAATTATGTGTGTTTAAGCACACATCAGTTTCTTTTGCTTGATAGTTACCTTAGTAGATTTTCTAAGCGAGCTTACTTCTCCAACAACTTGTTTTCTCCTCTTCTTCTGAGCAAATTCATTAGTAAAGGTAGGTGTCCTAGTGGCTCTAGGTTTCCTATTCGTTCCTTGGGTTGATTCAACCGGTTGCGGTTGAATCATAGGAAGTCTATCCCGACAAACACCTTCTCATACTACTTATACTCCATAGTAACACGAATGTCATCAGTAAGAAACTCTCTTGGAATTAGCATCCCTCTTACAGTCACATTCCCCGTAGTGTAAACACTCACCAACAGAATATCATCTTTGATAGAATGATAATCCTTTTCAAATCGTTAGGAAATGGAAGGAAACCTCTTCATAAGATGAGCAATAATGAGCTTGGTGAAGTGAGGGTACTGAATAACATCTTTCTTCTGTTGAACATAGTGTATGAAGTCCCACCATAGAAGTCCAGCATAGTCAACGTGAACACGGTTGATCTCAGCATGAAAGATTTAAAGAATGTTGATTTTGGTCTGATCATGACCTGATGTTCTTGTAGTAAGACAACAGTTGAATACCTTGAACATTGTTTGCCACGGTTGAGCAAGATTCTTTGTGTAGAAGGCGCTTACTTTGTCAACAATTCCTTTGTAGCCAACAATCTTTAAAAATCTATGGATAAACTTCAAATATGCCGGTTTAATGAATGGATTATCAGGGGTTTCCACTAGAAGCTTGAGTGTATCACGAAACATATCCACAGTATATGTGATTGTTTCTCTATCAACCGTTAAACGAATTGTATCATTTGCATTCGGTACTTGTTTGACAGATTTCCAGAACTGTTGAATGTACACAGCTGGAACATCTGCAGTTGCAGTCAGAGCATAGCTTAAAGCATGATCAATCAGAATTTGTCCCACAATCTTGCATTCCACAGAGCATGGAATATTCTCGAGCATAATATAGTTATTACATCTTCCAATGCTTTGGAATTTTGGAACAAGTTAATCAGCAGGAATGATTGGTTGTTGTTGTTGTTGTTGTTGAGCCATGATGAATACTGTATGATGAAGTGAAGTGATTAGTGAAATAAGATAAAGATATGAAATACACAATTATAAAATTTTTGTCTCTTTCCACTCTGTCTGTTTTTATATGCTCTGCAATTCTTTTTTTTGAGCATATTCTGATCATTTTCTTTCTCATATGCCAATTCTTGCTTTTTTAGGCACATGCATTATGCTTTATTCGTCTTTTTCTTTTAATCTCATTTTGTATGCTCTGGTATTTCTTTTTCGAGCATACTCAGATTTGCTTTTTCGCATATGGATTTTATCTCTTTTTCTATTTGAAAAATACCAATTTGGCAAAAAACACTTGTAGTGAAAACCATTGATGTTTAATAAATTCAAGAGTATAACTTTATATTATTACAAAAACTTTTCAGTAAAAGAGTACCACTTTTGACACAAAAGTATGACTTTTTGATAGAAAAATTGAGATAAATAGCCAAAATCATTTGTTTTTCAAAGATGTTTGAAAAATGATGATTATACAACAAAACACATGAAATAACAACTCGATGGTCACTAAGTCACTCACTCCTCATTCTGTTCATTGCAGAAAACGGTCAAAATCGAACATGACATAGACCATTTACCCAATTGAGTTCAATAGTCGGTCATAAACCATGTTGAAGGATTTTAGAAACACTCTTTTTCAAAACATTAGAATTTTCCTTTTGGAACATAAGAATCATTCTAAGAAATGATCACAGACATTTGAATCACAACTTTCATTCATTTTCCACAAATCTTTTGAAGCACTTTTGAATCGCCACTGAATGAAAAATTTAGTTACCAACATCATAGTGTTATATAGGATAAATGGATGGTCAGTAGATCACTCGTTCCTCATTATGTTAATTTAAAAAATGGTTGTAACCGGACGTGATCTTCACCATTTACCCCATTTATCAATATAAAAATATGAGTTTATAACGACATTTATCATTGGATTTATTAAATGCCATTTGTTTAACAGTTAACCCATTTGATTATCCGTAACCCAAAAGTTTAGCCTATTTTAGAATTTTTGAAACCCATTAATGAATATCCAAAACTCAAAAGTTTTCCCATTTGAATATACGAAACCCATTAAGACGGCCTAATAAGCATTTACGAAACCCATGTGTTGGCCCAATGAGATTTTACGAAACCGTAACTTAGTCATATATCCAAAAGTGCTTTCGTATGGATGAACATGTGTTAAGAGTGATATTTATCATAAATTTTCATGAAAACTAATTAAAAAACATCCTTACAACATTTAAGAGTCTAGTTATATTACGAAAGTACAAATTCATTCATACGAAACCTCTGATGGTTACGTAACCTTTAGATTAATGGTCCATTCATGTTGTTTTTGGTGATCTATCAACACAAATCTTATCCCAACACACTTTATAACGTTTTTCCTCAATCAATTTCTCATAATCTTAACTTTCAATTTTACGAAACCTTAGATTTATTTGAAACCTATGAAACAATCAATTATAACAGTTAAAAGTATAAGGAATCGAATGAAATCTTGTATCCTTACGTTTGTTAATCTTAATTTGTAAATGAATAACCCCCCCAGTTATTGATGCATTAAAGCTTTTGAAAATCACAATTTGTGAAAACAGCATCATTAAACTGATAAGTCAGAGAAAATATACGTTTGCATCAATTAAATTATATTTTTGTGTTTTTGTGTTTTTTAAATTTGTATTTTGTTTTTAATATTTTGAACAGAAAATCACAATATTTTTGTGTGCGTTTTTTAATTTTTCAATGCATTTTTTTAATTTTGTTTTTGATTGTATTTACAAAGATTTTGATGTATGATATTTCATTTTCAAGAAGATAACTTTGCGAGACATTCCAAATATGTTGGAGTCATACATCGCATACCAATCCTGTGAACTAAATACTCAAACCTATCTTTTGGAAGGGATTTTGTAAATAGATCAGCAAGCTAGTATTCCGTCCCAACAAAGTAAAGTTTAATTGTACCTAGTTCAACATGCTCCTTGATAAAATGATATCGGATGTTTATTTGCTTTGTACGAGAATTGATAACGCCTAAATTATACATGTTTTCGGTGGCGTTATTTATACATATTTTATCATTTCTCGTTAACTTTTGATACTTAATAGCATGAAATACTTGCAGGTTCACTTGAAGATATTTTGAGCTTAAATAAAACAATGATAAGGTACTTATACACTTCAGAAATCAAGCTACAAGAAAAGATAAAGTCTCAAGCTGAAAAGTGCAAATGTGCGCCGCACTTACCCCATGTGCGCCGCACTTCTCCTCAAAGTCAAAAGAATTAAAGGCCTGGTCAAAATAGTGCATTAACTCCCCAAGTATGCCGCACAAAGTATTTTGTGAGCCACACTTCCCATCTGGCCATGCAAATAAATGAAGTCAATAAATACAGGCGCATTAACACACCATGTGCGCCGCATAATTTATTTTATGCGCCACACTTCTACCCGAAAATCAGCCTATAAATAAAGCCAAAATTCTCACACATTTCATCATTCCTTCATACTCATCAACTCATTCTTACACACAATACCTTTTCCATTGTGATGTTCTAAACCTTCCCAACCTTTTCCTAAGTCATAAACACCATACCTTTTGAAGACTCAATGTTAAACAACCAAGAACGAAGAAGAATATCATCTTAGTTTATTGAAATAATGAAGTTTCTTGTTGAATCAAGTTATGTTATGAACTACATAGCCATGAGAGGCTAATTCTCTCATGACTACTTGGTGAAGTTATGATAACGAATAAGTGTTTGGTATGATCGTGATCTCATTAATCTCAAGCTTATGTTGCAACCCTGTTATGTCTTATCTTGTCGGTTTTACTTATCAAACTTGGATTATATAATCGTATCGGTATAGGTCGAAAGATCGGTTATGATTTATATGGTTTTAAAGATTTGTCTATGGTCTTTATCGTCTGTGTCGAGAAATCTACTTTCGTAAATTGATAAACAAAATAAGCTTTGATATAATAAGTAACTGGATCATTTGAGTGCCACATTTGGTCTAGCCAACTAAATATAAGTCTTAGGTTAATTAGGTTAATTTGTGAAAACGTTTTCTGACGAAAAATCCTTTTTATAAGTTAAGGTTCCATCTTGGAGGTCTAAATCATTACCATTACTTATAAATTAATTTTATCTATCCGAGTAGTCATCCTTGTTATCACTGGGTAAAACAAAAGTTATTTTCAAAGTTGTTAAAGTCTATTTTCTTTTTGATTATTTGAACACTACTCAAATCCTTATGGACGACCTGGTCTTACCCAAAAAAAGATTATACTACATACGTGGGTTATACTTTTACCCGTGTGTTTCCTTATAATAAAATTGGTATTTTCAGTCATTATAAATTTAAAGCTTTTGAAACACATCAAAGTTTTTGGCGCTGTTGCCGGGGATTTTTAAGCTGTTCTGTAGTCAACTCTTGAAAATTATTTTAACTCCTCCTCTTTTTCAAAAATCGTCGTACAGTTTTTTGGCAAACTGACCAAACCAAATTTTCCTTTGGATGCATACACATGCTTCCAATTCTGAACTTGTTGAACCATTACCTAAACCTGAACATACTCTGAATCAAAGACTTAGTCGATGAAACAGAAGAGTTCCATTCGAACAAAGAAACAATCCACCTCAACACCCGAGAATTGTCTATCCGCCAATTCTCAACATCAATTACTTTCGTCACTTTCTTGATATTCTTTGAAATTACGATCCAATGGATGATGAACCCATGTGGGCTACCGACCGTGTTGTCGCTCAGACTCCTGGTTCCGCAATCACTATTCCTGAAACCGCAAACGAATTTGCCATTAAAGGTAACCACTTGACTCTCGTCAAAGGAAACCAAATTGATGGTAGAACCAAAACCGATCCTCAAAAACACATTCATGAATTCCTCGGAATCTGCAATATGTTTAAATACAGAGATACCGAGAATGAAACTGTCCGCCTAATGATGTTTCCCCTATCACTCATTAGAGAAGCTAAAACATGGCTAGAAAAACTCAATGAAGGAACTATCAAAATGTGGGATGAACTTCGAACCACTTTCATTAGCCGATTCTTTCCCCCATCTTTTTTCGACTAACTCCTCGAAGAAATCCATGCCTTTTCTCAACATTAAAATAAATCTCTAACCGATGCTTGGCTTCGTATGAAGGAAATGCTCAGAAATTGCCATGGTCATAATCTGTCCAAAGGCAATATTATCACAATCTTTTACCATGGTCTCAACGAAATAACCCAAGAAGTTCTAGATGCCGCAGCTGGTGGTATTTTCCTCTATAAAACACCGAATCAATCTTATCGGCTTCTCGAAGATAAAGTCTTACTCAAGCTTGACTGGGATAAAAATCAAAAAACCAAATCATCTCTTAAGAAAACCGTTGCTTTCGCTGAAGGTAGCAGTAATTACGGCACTAACAAAATTATGGCCCAAATGGATGCCATGACCATAAAAATGGATGCTTAGTACAAAGAACTCCAATCTCGTGCAAAACAACCAACACCTAATCTTGACGAAGATGACATGCCTCTGTCTCATGAAGAAGAGGCTAAATTCATGCAAACTTTCCGTAAGACTCATTTTTACAATGATTACCATGGCTGAGACTCAAATCGTGATAATTGACGTTCAAGCAGATGGAATGATTACAACCGAGACAACTACCGATCCAACACAGATGATAAATCCTATGATCTTCAATGACAATTCAACAATTTCATGAAATCTCAGCAATCAACTAACGCTTTTGTCAAAGATACATTTATGGACCTCAAAACTCAGCTCGAAACAGTATCCAAAAATCATCAAGCTTCAATCTAAAACCTTGAAACTAAGTTCGACAGACTCACTGACAAGCAATCTGGTCGACCTTCTGGATCTCTTACGAGCAACACTCAACCACCCACGAGGTAACAACTCCAAAGCCTATCAACCACCGCAATCTCATAATGAGCATGTAAATGCCGTATTCACAAAAAGTGGTAAATCCTATGATCCACCAGTCAACCCAAATGATCAACAAAACTATTCTGAAACCCCTATCAACTTCGATAGCGATGATGAAGATGATGAATCTACACCTCAACCTAAACTTAAAGATCCAAAACCAGCCAAAGAAACACCGTTACCCAAACCATACAAACCAAAAATCCCATATCCTCAACGCCTTAGAAAATAAATGGAATCCCAATACAGAAAATTCCTTGACATGATTTGAGTTATCCGAATCAACGTACCTCTTGTCGACGTCTTAGCTGGAATGCCTAACTATGGCAAATTTCTCAAAGAACTTATAAGCAACAAACACAAAATCTAACAAATTTCTGGCTCTTTTTTTAGCGATGAAAGTTTAGCAATGATCCAAAATAAAGTTCCACCCAAACTTGGGGAGCCCGGAAGTTTCCTTATTTTGTGCAACTTCTACAAAACTTTCTCCTGTAATTCTTTAGCCGAACTAGGTGCTAGCATTAACCTTATGCTGTATTCCTTTAATGCAAAACTATCTCTAGAAACTCTTAAACCTACTAAAATTAGCGTAAGATTAGCCGACCGATCATTCCAATACCCTATTGTAATAGCTGAAAATATGCTCGTTGAAGTTGGTAAATTCACCTTCCCTGCCGATTTCGTTATTCTCGAAATGGAAGAAGATAGAAAAGTTCCTCTCATCTTGGGACGACCCTTTCTTCACACTGCTGATGCAGTGATTCGAGTTAAACAGAAACAACTCAATCTTTGAGTTGGGACTGAATGAATGATATTTAATATCGAATCTGCCATTAAACACTCTTATTCAAACGATGATACATGTTTCAGTATCGATGTTATCGATGAAATCTTAGAAGAAGATTTTAATGCTCTTCTAGACGAAGGAAGCAAAATCCTTTATTCCATCGAAGGAACCAGTCTCGAAGAAGAAATCTTTTTTGAAATTGATAAATTCATAGCAATGGCTGCAAATGAAAACTATGACTCTGAGTCCGATGAAGAAGAACCGAAATTTGAGAAAATAACCATCAACACAGATTATAAAATCAAGACATCTCTAGAAGAACCTCCTATGGATCTCAAACTTAAACGTCTTCCTGATAACTTGGAATATGTATTTTTGGAAGAACCATCTTTTCTTCCTGTAATAATATCATCTCACCTCTCTGCTTAAAACAAAAGCAAACTTGTATCTGTCCTAAAAAAACATAAAGAAGCATTTACCTAGAAAACAATAGACATTGTTGGTATCTGTCCATTATTCTGTAAACACAAGATACAACTTCTGGATAACAAAAAGCCAGTTGTCCAAAAACAAAGAAGGTTAAATCGAACATGCAAGAAGTTGTTAAGAAAGAAATCATGAAACTCTTAGATACCAGTATTATTTATCTAATTGTCGATAGTCCTTGGGTTAGTCCTATTCACTGTGAATCAAAGAAAGGCGATATTACAGTAGTCACAAATGAAAATGATGAACTTGTCCCAATAAGAACCCTTACGGGTTGGCGAATATGCATCGACTATCGTAAACTTAATGAAGCAACCGCAAAAGATCATTTCCCTTTGTCGTTTATGGATCAAATGTTAGAAAGACTCGCAGGAAATAAATATTTCTATTTCCTCGATGGTTTTCTGGATATTTCCAAATTCCTATCGGTCATATGGATCAAGAAAAAACAATGTTCACATGTCCCTTCGGTACATACGCTTATAGGCGAATGCCTTTTAGATTATGTAATGCTCCAGCTACATTCCAAAGGTGCATGTTGGCAATCTTTCATGATATGATTAAAGAATCCGTTGAAGTATTCATGGACTATTTCCTCGTCTTTGGAAACTATTTTGACAATGCCTAAACAACCTCGATAAAATGCTCCAACGTTGTAAAGATGCTCATCTTGTCCTTAATTGGGAAAAATGTCACTTCATGGTTAAAGGAGGAATTGTGCTTGGACCCAAGGTGTCTGGTGCAGGACTTGAGGTCAACAAAGCAAAGATCAATGTAATCTCAAAACTTCCACCCCATACCAATATCAAAGGTGTTAGAAGCTTTCTTGGACATGCCAGTTTTTACCGATGATTCATAAAAGATTTCTCAAAAAATGCCCGACCTCTAACTAAGCTACTTGAAAAAGATACTCCGTTCGAATTCGATGATGAATGTCAAAAAGCATTTGAATTATTAAAAGAGAAACTCACATGTGCTCCTGTGATCGTAAGCACAAACTGGAATCTTCCATTTGAACTTATGTATGATGCAAGTGATTTCGTAGTTGGAGCTGTCTTAGGTCAAAAAGATGGTAAAAACTTTCACCCAATCTATTTCGCAAGCAAAACTCTCAACCCAGTTCAACAAAAATACATCATAACCGAGAAAGAACTTATAGCTGTAGTGTTTGCATTCGAAAATTTTAGATCCTATCTTATACTATCAAAATCTATTGTTCACACCGACTGATGACATCAAATAACGTCTATTTTATAGCATCATTTATCCTAAGTATTTAACCCATTTTATATAATTATTGCAAAGAATTGTTACTTAATCGTTTATATTTGAGAATTGCAGTAATTATGGAGTAGTTGGTGAATATTAGCAAAAGGCGCGCATTCTGGAGCTTAAATGAAGATATTTTGAAGATTAATATTTTGAAGACCAATACGCCGTATCCATCAAGGAAGATACGGCGTATCCGTGCCTGCACTCACCAAAGACCACAAAGGAATGAAGCTCAATATGCCGTATCCAGAAGATTTCAATACGCCGTATTCAAGATATAGTATGTGAATATTCTAGAAGATATCAAACGTGGTCCCTACTCCAAGTAAACTCTAATACGCCGTATCTAATTCCTTGGATACGCCGTATCAAACCGATTTCCATAACCTTTAAATACAAAACTCAAAAATGAGTTTTAAGTGTGCTAAATCATATTCTCAATACCTAAACCATAAAAGTCGATTTTCAGAAGAGAAAAGAGTAAAAGAGATCTTGCCACGGATTCCAATCCATAGAAGATAATGTGTAATTCCATATACTTTTGTAATCGTTCAGTTTTTGGTATCATTCATTAACTCGGTTAGTTTATCTTAACTAAAATAATTACTCATGTATTAATTATGATGTTTGAAGGCTAATACCTTCGGGTATTAGCCATTATTATGAAGATCTGAATGTTTGGTATTGTTTATCTTGATTTCTTAATTTATCGTTGAGTGCTTGTTTATGTTTATCAATTTATACTTGTTTACGTACTTTTATATGCAACCTATCCTTCAACTGGATCTAGTGATACGGACCAAGTAATCTAGAGTCTGAGATAGCTCTCCATATAGTGATTTATACATCTAGAATCATAGGATCACAAGTATTGTCCTGCTAAATCTGTGTCTAGGATACGCTTCGGGCTTAACTAGTTAATTGGATATTGCCTTTGGTTTATTAAACATGTTGACTACTAGGTAAATATAGATAATTCAACAAATAATGTTCTGATTCCAATAGATAATTGGACAAGTGGACTACTAGTGTATAAATTGCCATTAAGCGGTAAGTAGGTAAAGTCTCTATGAGCTAGGGTTTAACAAGATCACCATTGCTTTAATCCCTAAGATAGATTATAATCAGCAAATAAGGATGCTTTATGCGGATGCTTTAATTATGACAAAATTAATGTGTCTAGGTCTTAGGAAGAAGTCCCGCCTAAGTCTTAAGAATGATATGCCACCTCAAGAGAAGAAATCATTGCACTTAATAAACAAACCAACATTCTAATCGGATTAATAATGGTTAATATAGTTTTCTATCATAAGGCTCAACCGCTCTTTTATCTTCTGTTAATTAGCTTGCATGGGTTAAAGTGTCTTGAATTGATTGTAGTCACCAAACAAACCCGTGCCAGTCTCTCAGGCTGAAACCCCCTTTTACCTGTTAGAATTAGGATTAGAACTAACATAGGATTAGCATAGGTTTGACTTAGATTAGAATTAACATAGATTAGATAACCAAAATATAAATAAATTGAGAGATTTAACCTCGCTTCAAGTGTTCGACACCCTACTTACCACGAATCTACCACCGACCGGGTACACTGCCCGTTAAAGTGTTGTTTTTGGTTAAGTCGGCAAAATATAAATTTAAAACTTGAACTATCATAAATAAACACCACACAACGACACATCAACATCAAGTTTTTGGCGCCGCTTCCGGGGAGTGAAAATTAATCTTGATTTTTATTTGATATTTTGGTTTTTAACATTAGATTAGATCTAACCCTTAGAAGTAGTGTAATTTAGATTCGTGTATATTCTGTATATTTGTGTATAATTGCTTGTATATTCGTTAGATTAGTTGTTTGTGATTATTTAATTGTTTTCTCAATTACACTGTTCTGGTCGATAACCAGATACGGCGTATCCACTTCCATCGGATACGACGTATTCACTTCCATTAAATACGGCTTATCGATCATCTGATACAGAATCTGAATCTATGTTTTCATACCTGATTTCCGTGCTCAAATTTTTCTATTCTTCTTCAGAACAAATCATGTTGATATTTTTACCTTTGTGAACAAGACATACTTATCAGAGCTAGTAGACTGAGGAAGATTCTATAAGAAGCCATGACGGGCAAGTTTTGAAAAAAATACATTAAGAATGCTCATAATGAATCAAGTCTTTCTATCACTAGTAACGATATTAATGTTGAACTCAGCAAAGAATTTTTGGTGGAGTTACGAAAGAAGTAAGTACTCTTAACGACAATAAAATTGACTTTAGAATATCGTTTGACGAATATGACGATGAAGATTACACGGTGATTTATGACAAAAATTCATTTTCCTATAAAATAATTTCTGTCAATGATTTAAAAACGGATTCGAAAAATGATAATGATAAAGTCAGTATGCCTTTGTTTCCATCACCTGAGACTACGGTCAGTTGTTTAAATGATTTAGATTTCTTTAAATATTTTGAGAACGAATTTCCAACCATTGTTTACCATGCTCTAACGTCTAAATCATATTTCTCAACTGAACCTTTTGTAATTCCTCAACATATCTATGAATTTGATTTAGAAGATGAAACATCATTGTCCAAATGTGATGAAGAAGAACAAAACGTTTTATACTTTAATGATATATTTCCTTTTAACGTAATTTATCCCGATGAATTAAAATCAGATAAGGACAATGATGATCATGAAATCGATATTGAGCAACCTTTGGGGGATATGTTTGTCATACCATTACTTAATGTAATAAATGTTGATGATGGTTCCTATGCACATGGGTCAAATAAGCTGTTGGAAACAAGTCATGATACATCTAATAAATTTTTCAAAACTAAAATTTTTATCAAAGAATTGAATGTTAATATCATGACTTAGAATTATCTTAACAAAGGGATGTCATTCATTTTCCTAATCAAGAATTTGTATGTGCCATTTGGCATACCGTTCAACCCCAAATTGTTTTATAAGGATGGGAGTAAATTGGGGCAAGTCTAACTTAAAGACTTTTTTGTAAATAAAAGTGCTTGTCGGGAGACAACCCGAAATGTATTTTCAATTTTTTATCGAGTCTGTCTTCCCAGACTGTCTAAACGGCGTATCCAAACCTCATGGATACGGCGTATCAACTATTCTGACGTTATCCAGTCTCTTTTTTAGCACAGTCTGTACGACGTATTCATTAAATGAATACAGCGTATACATGTATCAATACGACGTATCCTGGGGAATGGATACGGCGTATCGACTTCCTGTACAGTTTTAGGTATTTATTTCAAGTCTAACCAAACGAATACACAGAGATAGAATTGCATTCGTTTTATGAGAATTTATACAGGAACTCGTGAAAGAAAAATCGACGAATGTTAGTGAAGAATCTACGATCTGGAAATTTTGAAGTGTTGGATTCTTGAAACTTCAAGGCGGTTGTTCGAACATAATCTTGCTCAATAAATCTACATGGAGAATCTACCGAGCAAATATCAGGAGAGTTTCTCATTCTAATTCTTTTTAATTCATGTATTTAATGTTTTATTCATACAACAAGGACGTTGTATATTTCAAGTGGGGGGATGGAATTAAAATGTTTACTTGTCCTAATTTTTCACACATGAAACGTTAAAATGCTTAAATTATGCTCAAATTTAAAAAAATTTCAAGCATACATTTGTGAAAATTACATGTTACATAACCCGCACACAATAACCCTTATTAGATATTGTGAGAATTTAACCTATGGGTTTCTAAATTTTTACCCAAATTCCATAAAAATATGAGTGTGCCGGTGATGTAGTAGACTTTAGAACTTGGCTTGGTATATCACTCGAGACCACAGTGATGAGTATTATAGATTTAATTGGAGTAACATGTTTACATTGGTAAATTTTTAGGATTACACCCAAATCGCCTTTCCAATGTTGTTTATTAACTAACTACACCGGTTAGTTAACCTCCCGTTTAAACCCTTTTCCACTCTCGCCTTTAGAGTGAAGATCCATTAGAACAACCTATAGAGCCAATCCTTTAGGAACTTACACCAACTAAATTTGTTTCGTTACACCCTTACACATTAACCTGCCCTGTTAGATTAAGTTTAATTTACAGTTGCTAGTTGCTTAAAGTGCAAAGTTTGTATTTCCCGAGTCTTGTGTCATTTTCTATCTTTGGTGCGGTTGGAAATTTGCACATCGCAAATGGGAATGTATATTAGTAGTCGTAGCTCACGTATTTTTGCTACCGTCACAATTATTGGTAAATCCGAAGAATGAAGAACTACCGAATGAATTATTCGGAATTATTATCGTGAAGATGGTGAAATTACTCCGAGTTTCATAGTTATTGGTAAAAAAAATTGGAAAGTTTGAAGATAATCGTTTCGCAAGTGCATTATCGAAGGAATTACACGAAGGATCGATTATTCATTGATACGTCACAAAAATCAACGATGTAGAGTATTATATAAAGTGGAAGATATCGCCGCTTGCCTTGTAGAGTATAAGTTTGACATAGATTAGAATTTACATAGATTAGACAACCAAGATATTAATAAACTGAAAAGGTTTAACCTCGCTCTTAGTGATCGACACTCTACTTACCAACGAAACTACCACCGACCGGGTACACTGCCCGTTAAAGTGTTGTTTTTTTTGTCAGCAAAATATAAATTTAAAACTTGAATCATTAATTACACACCACACGACGACACATCATAAGTCATCCTTAGACTTAAGAATACAAATAAGTTCTGTAAGTTTGGATATCACTTTTTAATATTAAGTCAAACGCTAACCTGAAAATGGTAGTTATAAAGGCTATTATTGGAAGTGATGTGAAGCAGCATTCATAACACTTGTATTTAAGAAAGAATTTGTTCCTCCACTTTATATGTGCAGAATGATACCATGGCGCCTCTCCAGAGTTAATAAGATAATTGTATGGTCGTACCCAAAGGGTAATCTAAGATGATTCTTGATTACATTTGGTATATTTGAATTAATTTCTATAACTAGAATCTAAATGGTTAAACTATATGGAATGAGTTAGGATCCATATTCATGGTTTAACGGTATCTATAACAAAGGGATGATTATAGCAAGAGATACATAACCATGCTACTAAGAATGTTTTTAAACTTGATCTCGGACATTTCTAGTTTTAATAACGAATGTGAGTGTTGCTAGACGTTTCCGTCATTAGTATATGGGTAGTCTGCTACTCCAACTCCTAAGTGGGAGCCGTTGGTATATGTTAGTTGGATTAGCACCTATACGACTAGAAATGTGTGAGCCTATTAGGGGCACACACGTTAAGACACTTAGAGTGAGTTTAATACTTCACGTACGTTTCTATTGTAAACCACATGACTTAAAATGACGAGACACGAATCCTATGGGTGCCGAAAAGAAAGTAGCCAGCAATAGAGTGATCTAGAAGAGTGTCTAGGTTCATTTTTAGGATAAGAATGAGAATAAAAGAGTTATGATACGGATTGAAGTGTGCTCTCCTAGTTCTTTCATGATTAGGGTTTGGAGGCTATTTAAACCCTCACCCCTAACTCATTCTCACGTCTCATAATATCACAGAACTCTAAAAATAGATCCATCTCTTTTCCTTTATTAAAACAGTCGGTTACATAAACCCTAATTAGGGTTTTCAGATTTTCGGTTCTCCCTTTATCCCTTCTGTTGATTTTCGGTAATCCCATAAGGGGATTTCGAGGTGTGATTCGATCCCACAACATTCACAGAAGGTTTAGGGCTTTGGTTTACAGGTTTTTAAGGTGTGATAACAGATAGAAACGCTTAGGGTTTTGGATTGGTGAATTTCGGTAATTATGGTGAAATTTGGTTCAACCGAATTAGGTAGAAACCCTAGGTTATCCTTCTAATTTCCGGTACAGGTTCAATTGGGTTGATTTGGTACTTGATTCAGGTTGTATTGAGCAACCATAGAGGTGGGAACTTAACCACTAGTTTCAAAGCTTTTAGATTCTCGTTTAATTCATTCAAGTCTTTCATCAAAGGTTAGTTTTCTCATATTATTTGTATGTTAATCATATATGTTAAACTAGATCCATATCCGCTGCCTACTAATAGTAAACATGGTTTACTAGTTCTTAAATCCCAACAGTGTGTGTAATGTTTATCAATTGTTGGATATAACCAGCAATCGTGAGCTAAAGCGGATAACACAGTTATAAAAACTTTAACACAATCGAGCATAGGACCCCAAAGTTCTCTAATACTCGGCTAAAGTATTGCATTTGAAAGGCCCAAACGATTATATTATATTAAACGTTTGTAACGAAAAGAATGAGTACATAATGCCTCAATAGGACGAGGGGTGAATTATAGTTATAGTTTAACTAGTACAAGCAGCTAACAAAGACGTAAGAAAAGCCAAACGAAACCAACTTCATTGAGTCATCAAAACACGCCATGCAATTAAACTTTCTAAAGTGCCATGCAACCAACCCATTGTCTCCTATTTGACTATATACGAACTAAGTTTCAATGTAAAGCCTCAACTAAAAGATAATATGCATACTACTGATAACAATATCAACCTTAGTATCATATTAGAGTATACCGATACTCAGCGGCCTCAAATAACGTTGGAACCTCGGACTAAAGACCGCCTTCGTTAAGTCATTAGTAGCAACAACCACAACTAACATTAGTTCATATCCTGGCCATGTTAAGAGTCCATTGCCAAGTAGCCTCCTTTACCACTTTCATATTTTTCACATCATAGTCCCCTGATAGACTACCCGATAATATGGAGTGTCTTTCCAACAAGTATGTACCAACTTTCCGTTGTAAATCCATGATTGTGACACCTTTAGAGTATTATAAATTTGATGCCTAACTATATTCATATCCAGTAAACCCTTAGTAATCCGGATCTCAGCCTTGCATCCGCAAGAAAAAAAATGATATCATTTATATAAAGAGATAGATAGATTATTATACATGGTCTATACTCACAGTAATAGCCATCGTTTTCGTTAATCCTTTTCTTGTAATCGTTGCTGAGTACATACACATCTGACTAAGCATCCATATCTTTTTTCAATTCAGTATTTCACTTGGAAATCACCTCACTAGTAACTATATCATTGAAACTCAATGACTCATGTGTGTATATCTTCTCCACTGCAGCAACTACAAAAGCAGCCTTATTATTTTCTTCGTTATACCTTAATAGTTCACGTGTTGAGTGTTGCTCCCTATCACGTGTTGAATGATAGTCCATCAAAACGGTTCCACCTCAAACTCAACTCCTAGCAACACCTACATTGAACTCGTACTTACACCAAAACCAATGAAAAATTTCTTATATTTATATTATGTGAAGAAGTGAGAATTATGTAGGAGTGTTATATCTGGGAGAAATGCGTAACTGAACAACTGAAGGTGCACACCGCTGCTTTATTGTCTGTATTGAACCCGTACTTACACCAAAACCAATGAAAAATTTCTTATATGCCCCACTCTCATTGAAACTCATATTCCTATATAGAACTACCATTAAAGTAACATCATCTAACCTATAAAGCTTATTACCCACTATACCTTCACGGTATCCTAAAAATATGCACTTGACCTTAACCGGTTCAAGCATCAATTGCTTAATACTAGCAAGCCAACCAAAGATCCCCAACATATCTATAGGCATCTCGAATACAATCGATGATGTTGGTGACCTATTCACTAGATATGTTAACCTTGCTGTATTTTCTGCCTTAAAAACCTTGGACAAACAACGCACCTTAGCCAAGAGTGTCACATTTGTCTCCTCGACCAACCCATTATGCTAATGCATCCCTACAACACCTATATGTCTGTCTACTCCACTCTTTATACATTGTTTTGTAGATCATTGATTATAAGAATCAAGAACATTACCCGTCTTAATCTTCTACCCAGTCTGACATTCTCCTAATTGCTTCCTACCCTTCAATGTCTTTTTAGTCCAGGGTATATACAAAATTAGCCTCCCTTGTTCCTAAAAGTACCACCCCTGCGGACCCTTTATAACCTTGATCCTGCACGCTGCATCCTCAATGTACGACCCTCTTTTCCTAAACGGCCCATTGATATCAAGTTTCCCCTTAATTCCGGAATATACATGATATTATCCAACACAAAACTTGAGCTATCTTCGGTTTTGTTGAAGTTCACGAAATCAAACTTGGTACACATCGTTCTTCAACACTTTGCTAACTATTAATTTCTTTTGTGAATTTTCCTACACAAAACCACGATTTAGCGAAGTTGCCTGTTTGTAAATAAAACCTTGCTTTATCGATATAACCTTAAAAATAAACCTTCTTAGAAATTGATCAAACCAAGAAGACCTTTAAAAAATAAAACTATTTCTTACTTAAATATTTATTGAACCTTGGAAATTAGACCATTAAATGATACTGAAAACCTTTGAATCAAGAAAGTACCCGACTTTTTTTGAAGCAACCATTGTCCTACTTTATTTTTGCAAAACAAATTTCATGTAACCTAAGAAACTTTGCAGCCTCGATAAGACTTAGACTCTCTTTTCTATCCCTTTGTGAATCCGTAACCCTTGTAAGATATTAAAACTTACAATCACGAACGACAAAGTATTACATCACGTGCAAAACCTTCAAAATTATATTCTTGTTATTATTAATCAATATCAAAAAGCTTAGAGTTCTTTCCCTCCAAAGATTAAATAAACTACAACCCATTTGAAGTGTATCTTTATTCTTCGAAAATAACATACAATACCCCGTAAGTCTATTTGTATTATTAGCCAAACTATAGATAGAGTACATAGCATGAAACCCTAACGGACCCGAGCCCCCACACAAGCTCGGGCCTTATAATATATCGCCTAATATATTAGCGTATATTGGCCCATTAGTCAATATGGGTCTAGCCTAATTTATATTATTAGCCAAAGTATATATAGAGTACATAGCATGAAACCTTAATGGACTCTTTGAAGCTTCAAAACCCGAAACCCCAAGATAACCTTGTGTCAATCGAAAAAACATGTGCTTCCTTCTTGATAACCTAGACAACTTGTTGCCCAAGTATTTTTATCGAACCTAGATGCGTTCGAACTTTCGACTATGCTTCGATACCACTTGTTGAATAAAACCAACAAGCATGAGCTAGAGCGGATAACACGAGCACAAGAACTCCAACACATTCGAGCAAATACACACCAAAGATCTCTAATAGCTGATATTGCATAAGAAAAACCTAAATGATTTTTTTTTGAATGACAAATTTTAAAAACTAGCAAGAAGCTAGAAGAAACATTACAAGGAAATTAAATGCGGGTTTTTCAACCAAGAATCCCAAGAAAACACCCTATTACATCTACTAGAACACCAATTAAA